>BMAU01017652.1:0-40892 GCA_019973935.1 Trichonephila clavipes | reverse complement strand
ATATTTTATATAAAATCAGTCAGATTTTGGTGCGATTCATGAGGCGTCAATTTGGCTGCGGTGACGATTATACGTAAATACTGATAATAATTACTTATTCTTTAACACAAATATCAGTGGATTATTTAAGACAATGAAATTCACTTCTTATCTACTTTTATTCTTATGTTCAAAAATAATAATAATCTGTTACAAAAAACTTTATTTCTTTTCTTTGTTCAACGCGACAAATTCTAAATCTTGCTTATTGTAACAATAAAGTTGAAAATCCTAGCTAGCAATATAACAAAAAGAGATTATAGTAATAAATAAATTTTTCTATGCACATTTTTTTAATGATTTTATTATGTACGTTTGGTAGTAACATATTGATCCTTATATCAAAATAAATACTTTTATCACTTCTGGACCATAATAATAAAATTTAATTTGCATGTTTCTTTTTTGTAAGAATGCTCCGGAGGAATTGATGTTAAAAATTCCGTTTGGGCTCTTTTAGATTTAGACTTGAAATTTAGCACATATATTTATTTTACGAAGTAGAGATCCATTTAAAGTTGCTGTTGTGGAAATTCACTTGATTATTGGGTTAAGCGAGCGCAAAAAACTCTTTCTACTTCTATTTTAGATATTATTAGAAATTCTTAATTCTGACCTTTTTATATCAAGAGGCGAGAGTTACAGCTATAAATATATTTTTCAATACAATCAAATTCTTAATGCTAGATATAAAAAAATTTATGAATATGTAAACAGTATTTATTTATACAACGTGAAATACACAATGAAGCGGGTGGATAATGGCTACTATTTTGCAACTGATGAAACATGGAATTAGCCAATAAAAGAAGAACAATAAGCTTTTCCAGACCAAATTGTCACGCTATTAGGTTGGAAGTAGGTAAGACGTAACGCTAAAGTGTACCGATATTCAGGCAATGATTTAATTTAAAGCTTTAATTACTTTGGGACTTACTACCTTGATATCAAAATCAGATAAATTATAGCCCAAGCACAACCCTAGATTGATAATACCAAAAAAACATGTAAAAAGAATCTTGTACGTAAAAAAAAAATTTAACTTAAACCACACAATACTGGCAATCTGTTAATTCCAATTAGTTTTAATTGTCATTTCTTTCAATTATATTTTTCTACTTTTTTGTTACAATGGAATTTAACAGTAGAGGAAAAGGGTACTTACGTATCGGCGTCACCTCAGCAAAATTTGCGATATCAAAAGAATAGATTCTTATATGTTTCATATGAAAAGGAAAAAAAATCAAATTTTTGTGAAAAAAAGTGCCACTTTGGCTGTGGTGATAAAAGTACGGATGGAATGGAAGGAAATGTTGGTACTTGCGTTTTATCGCACCCCAATGTGAACATTCAAAATAACTCTCCAAGTTAGCAGCTTTGATCTTCGCTTAAAATAAACTTGTGTTTCCAAATGTTTTTATTAAAGTTTAAATTTTTTAATGGATTAATTTTTAAGTTAAAATTTCAAAATTTCACTCATCGGTAACTTTTTTTTTTTTAAAAAAAAAAAAAAAAAAGGTACTGCGTTAATGAATTCTTAAAAAAAAAGGGTTTTATTTCAGCAATAATCTGTTTTTCCATTAGTTTAATTTATCACTATATTCTCTTTTTGTTATACTGCTAGCTAGGATTTTCAACATTGTTGTTACAATAAGCAAGATTTAGAATTTGTCGTTGAACAAAGAAAAGCAATAAAGTTTTTTGTAACAGATTATTATTAATTTTGAACATAAGATTAAAAGCAAGTAAGAAGTTAATTTCCCTGTCTTAAATAATCCACTGATATTTGTGTTGAAAAATAAATAATTATTTTCAGTACTTATGTATAATCGTCACCGCAGCCATATGGTATCAAGGTGTGATTCGCATCGCACCAATTTTCCTGTGGTGACGCTAATACATAAGTACCACATTATTTAAGCTTCTGTTTACAAAAAGCTTCACAAATCATTTTTTGACTTAAAAACCTGAGTCACGGTATCATACAATTAAAACTACAATAAGCAAGAAAAAATTACAGTTTAGAAAATAAACAAACAAAACTGTATGACACTATAATAGAAATTATAGTATTAATTTAATTCAAAACAATTCATATCCTAAGACATCGGGAATCTAATGTTATCATATTTGTGTTGCAAATCCAAGAAAGGAGATTTAGAAAGAATATTTTTTTACGGCAACTTTTTCGAAAAACAAATGTAATTCCACCACAAAGAGTTAAAAAAACTATAAACAAATATATTAACAATAAAATGTGCTAAAATACCCCAAAAAACTGCTCTTAATATTAATTTTCACAAAGTTGACTTGACACGTCTGATGACATATCTCCATTTAGCTGAAAAATCGCTTAAAAATTGAATTTTAAAAAAATCTAAAGCGAATCTCGTAAAAAAAACTCTTTGAGGTGTTCAGGATAATGACTACTACTACTTCTACATGCCAAGTTTCAGACTTCTGGGTTTCTTAGTTATAACGGTACAGCTGAAACACACAAACTGTTTGTTTTATTGGTATACATATATAGACGATGTTGAATAAAAATACGTGTAATTCATTAATAATTTGGTGCATCACAATTTAAATAGTTACATGATAAATTAATGTATGTACGTTTGTTTTCAATTGATTACACAGTGAAAACTAACTTCCAGGAAAAGGCCCTAGGTGCAGCAGCTGCTGGTCAAAAGAGAATAAAATCAGAGAAACAAACAAAAATAACCGTCCAACAGCATATATAGAAAGAAAAATCGTTCATTGCGTCCCTATAGCGCAATGAATAAAATTGAGCTTTTTTTGCAAGCATAATATATTTTAAAGAGGGTAGAGTCATTGCAGAACAGTGTACCCAAAATTGAAAAATAATTTTTTAATGAGTGCTCATATTGCAATTTCACTTCACAGAAAAGAATAATTTCACAAAAACATATATACAAATGCAAAAGAGAAAATTAACATGCTAAAAAGGTAAATAGAAATGAAAGAATGAAAATATAAATAAAAATTAAAACAGAAAAGTAATAACAGTAGTATGTTTCAGCTATGGGAACTATGAGGGAAATAATCTGAAATAGATAAATTAAAAGAAAAACCTACATCATAAACCATTTCCCTAAAATATTATCATAAATAACATATATTAGGAAGCCTCCAACTGGAAAAAAATAAAATTAGTACAAACTAAAATTTTAAAAAATAGATAAAATAAGCCTACATTGTAATAGGGTTATCTAAAAAAGAAAACTTAAGCCCTAATTTTGAAGGAAATTTTTTTAAGTATAAAAAATTTAAACATGAATAAAATAAACAAATAATTACGAAGTAACCTAGAATATAGTAGAAATTATAACATTAATTAAATTACATCTTTGTTTTTTGAAATTACGTAAAAGGATAAAATACGTTGAATGTAAAAATAGTTTGGAATAGTCAAATGGTGAAGCAAAACAAATAAAACTGTTGCCAAAACAACTAACTAAAAACCCAGTTGTTGAAGAAAAAAATAGAAAAATCGTTTAAAATTTTTTTTAAAAAAATCTAGAGCGAATTTCGAAAAAAACTCTTCGTAGTGCACATCTTCAGGATCTAGAATAATTATGTGCCAAGTTTCATACTTCTGGGTTGCTTAGTTTGGGCTGTAGAGGGGAAACACACACGTTTAAAGTTTCTTTTATTAATATATAGATTAATTTTTTGTGTAACTTTCTGTTTTATTTTTCTTATCACCAAATGCGCCTCCATCCGTACACGCACATAAAATTAATTTTACCGTGTGCAGCAAAACTAAAACCCTATAGATCAGAAAAGACGTCCAATCATAAAGTAAGAATCAAATGATTTTGAATTCATATTAGAAACATATCATTCGCGTATTTTTTCAACAGAGAAACTGCGATGCATATTTTTGGTATGAAATAATAATCATCCCTCTGATTAAAAAATATAAAAACAAAATGTTTAAAAATAAATTATGATCGCTTCTAGTTCGTACGGTTTACAAAAAAAACTTTCATTTATTGAAAAAGCATCTTCTTGAACGTATACGATGTAATACTAAAATTTTGTTAAATCAGTTTTAAATATTGTAAGATTAATAATAGCTATGTATATTGTTTTTTATTTATTTTACTTTTCATTCGCGATATTGAATGCTCTCAAAAACGGTGCATTCAATTCAATTTCGGAATTCCATAGTATATTATAAATACCTGTTTATATATTTCGAAAATGTTCCCGCTCGCTCTATTAACTGTCTTTCCAATCGAATAACAATAGTTAGAGCTCAAACATTAAAAAAACGAGTTATCAGACGATTCTTATGTTTTACATTCTTAGACATATTTTGACAATCGATGAAGATTAAAAATCGTGGATTTGTTTCAGCGTGTACAAATATTAATATTTTCAATAGAATTTAATGAATCAAAGAGACAAAAGAGGAACCGCAAACGATTTTTTTACTTACTATCCACTGTAGTTTATTTCTTTTTATATAATGTACATTTTGTTTTGTCCCCAGAATCAATTTTGTGTTTAATTTATACTAATCGTTATTACATAAATTCATACTCCGATTGTTGATAATACGACAATTTCTTGAAAGAAATATTTATTTATTCATTTTCAAGCTTTTCTTACTAGGGGACAATCATTTGATTTTTGAAGTGTACGAAAAATATTGAGAATTGCTGTGACGAGTTAAATAGTGCTTAGAGAACGGGTTACAATTTACGTAATTGTTTCCATAAAATTAACCAATACTTTTTTTAAATGGAATTTCTCTTTTCATACGGATCTGAATCCGCCATTTTTTTTTATTCTAATAGAGTAGGAAAATGTTTTAATTCGTTCCAAGTGGATTTTCTACATTGCATCGAATTTATTAGTGCATTTTTTATCCATCGAATTATTGTTCTTGCTCGGTCCTATTCCAGCCATTAATAATATTATTTTTTAAAAGAGAAATTTCGAACTGATATTTAAGAGAATATTTTACATTTTTCGATAAACACATTCGATAAAAACTGATGAGACGGTTATTTCCCGTTATAAATTTTTTAAAAGAAAGCATTTTTTGTTGTTGTAAAATGTGGAAAGGATTTTTTTCTAATGAGGCTGCGGATTGGTAATAACCATGGAACCCCAGTACATTTCTCGTGAGCTGGTGTCACTTTTTAGTGAAGTACCATATAGGTGGATATCAATTGCCGCTATGTAAGGAATTTTAACACCAAGTTTCCTCTCCAGACAGAGGCACCTGAGTTCTGATGATGCAAAACTGTCCTTGGAATTTCATTTTGTCGAGAGCATCCGAGCCAAATTGGCACTCTAGGGATTTTTAATTTGCAGCCAAATCATCCGACATGGACGCTGTCGATTTTTTGAATCATGAATATCCACCGACTTCGGCCAGGGTTGATGCCGCAAACTTAGGCGTACAAGGCCTGCGCCCCAAACCAACTACGCCACCCAGCCGGCTTTTCAGAAACTATCAGCTCATGCGTTTTCATTCATTTTTCTCGCGGATCAAGGGATATAAGTTTTGACGATTTCACGCACCTCTTTTAGGTATATTTTTGTGTGTGCAACGAATGATTACGAAAATAAATGATAAAAAGCTAAAATTCGAACTTTAATTTATTTCGCTAAAATATCAAGAAAAATACCATTTAGTTTCAGGTATGAAATCAACTGTGCTGCCTGGTCATAGAGCCAAAATGTCTTGAAAGAAAGTGAGGAATGAAAGACATGAACAACTGAAAATTTCAAGACAAAGGAGAGAAGTACAATTTTCGGAAAAATTTCAAGACAAAGGAAGTACCCTTTTAATGTTAGCAGTTCCAAATTTTTTATTTCGGCAGCCAGTGGTTTCTTAAAAGGCTTTATAAATGTATTGATAAAGGTCAGCTTTTTCAAAAGAAATTTTAGTTTCAAATCCTTTTTTAAAAGACCGGTTTCGTTCATCGATCGTGCAGAAAAATCATTCAATTTTCCAATGACTGTAATAATAATAACAGTCTTGTATTAAAAGCAAATCGCATTACTTGTTTCCAGCTGTATATAATTTGTGGATGATTTGACAACATTTCATTTAAAATCGCAACTATTTTCCAAACTTGAATCATACACCAAACGGATTATAAAACGAAGTATTCCATCTTTGCTGGATGTATCTTGTCACAATTTGTTCGACATTTTCTATCTATCTGTAAATATATCTATTTTGCAACATCGTGATGCAATGCAGCGTCTACGCTAAGTTCAGTGCTCTTTGCACTCGTTTGTGGAAGCTCTACTTTAACATGAAATAGCCTTTGAAATGTTTGAATATATGTCTATTCTCGTTTGAACGATTGGTTGCATACACAACGAAAAATCGTCCAAACAACCTTTGTCTTTTTTTTTGCATTTTTCTTTTCTTTTTTTTTAGAAAATAGAGAAACGAGTTTTTATGATGGGGTAAAAAACGTTTTAAGTGAAACAACAAAGCTAAAAGTTTTAAATTTTTATAGGGAGTTTTTCTGCCGAGTTAAGGAGATCGCCCTCCCCCATGCCAGAATTGCAACAGAAGACATTTCTGTTTCTTAGGCAATAGGAGGCCCACGTACTGTAGTTGAATGCGTAAATACAATTATGTATAATATACAATTCGATATATTTTATAAAAAGCTTTTTTATTGGTATTTTTATACGCCTAAAGCTGGATAAAAGCCTTTCGTAATGCTGGAAATAAAATATTTTCAGGCGCTCTGATTTTTCCTTTTAATATTCAGTGATATAATCAGTTCATTATGTTATTTTCTTTAGGCTCAATAAACTTCGAATTTAAAATGTGTGTTCTGCTTTCAAAAACTAACTATTAAAAGGTTTTTTTGCAGAAAAGAAACCATCAGGCAATTGCTCATCGAATTAAAAGTCGTCATAGTTTTCGTAAATTAGTTTTCCAACTACGTACCGGAGTCGCAAGGCATAAAAGCCATATCACAGGTTCACGTTTCAAGCAATTTTTCGTCCAATTCGTGTAATTTTTACGCAGTTGCCATAGCCACGACTTTAGAACAACTTTTTGCTAGTGAGCTCAAAAAGTTGTTCCAACTAAAAGTTGCTTCAAATTCTAGCCAATGGGGTTCTTCGGTGCCCTACGTCATAAACAAGATGGCGGCTTCGGTTTCATCTAATATATAAGATATACCGTACATTATCTTAATGGTGTATAATATTTTAACGGCGTATAATATTTTAAATAGGATGGTGTTTCATTTCTGTTTACAACCATCAACAAAAGCGCAAGCGAAATAAAAGAAATAATTTTCGATGGTCGTTTTCCGAAGTAGAAAAATCGGCGAGTAATTTGTCAATGTGGAGATAGTGTGGCTGACGTCAGAGCATGTCGTTTTGTTAATGGCAACCCTTCCCCCTCAAATTAGGCCAAAAATTGGACGAAAAATTTGCATGGAAAATGTACGTGTGATACGGCCTTGAAACACCCAACTACAAACGTTACTATATTTGTTTGGTAAATGAATACGTTTTTACGACTAGCTTTTTTTGTTTTTGATATTTTTTTATGTATGTATAAAGCCGTGTGTCAAAACACATTCCGTAATGACGGTAAAAATACATTGAGGCATTTCAATATTTCTTTTATGTCTCTGGAAGCATAAACCTTTCACACAGAAATTTGGAAATTCAATGTATTTATATATCCTTCTCAATTTAAATATTCTGAGCGTTTTAAAAAGATTATTTACAAAACTGTTAACTGTGGGGAAAAAATGTACATCTTTAACTTTTCGAAAGTGTTGTTGAAGTATTGTAAAAGGTGTGCAGTTTTTTCCGAACCACCTTTCAGTCTGAGAGGACGCAATCGCACTCCGAGCTTCCACACAAACCTGTGTGCGCGGAATCCGCCTCATGTGAGACGGTGCGTTGGGGGTCAAGAATCACTTCAGTGCTTCCTCGATTCGCTCGCTGCTTGGTTTGCTTTCACGGGCAGGAGAGATAGCCGCAGTTTCCTCCGGCGAAGCAATCGGCACCGCGAGACAAACCTTGCGGTTTCACATCCACTTCATGGGAGGCGGAAAGGGGTGCGCGCCTCGTGTCACTACGCTCCCGCGATGAGGACGGACGTGCAAAGGGGCCGCGGTAGCTGTGTCGATTTTAGGGTATTTTTGTCGCTTCACAGATTTAATTTTTTGAAGTGATAACTTCTATTGGCGCGATTTGGTGGAAAGTGAACTTGAATGAACGTCACGCTCGGGTATGCAACGCTCCTTCGGCTTTTTTCGTCTCGAGTAGGAAATCCTGCTCGTACAAGGTCGTCAGCGCTAAAAAGAACAGGAGGGAAGTTTCCCCCCGCTACTCTGAAAGCGGTAGTTTGTCCCTCTACCAATACGCCGTAAAAGTAAAGTTCCTAGATTCGATCTAAGTCAGGGGTGGCGAACTTTTTAGATCAACGTGCCATTTTTTTCTAAAAAAGTGTTTAATGGGGTATAGACGTGCCGTCAAATAGTTTTGACTTGTGATTTTTGGGAAAATAATAAAATTAAATACTAACCACACACTCAAAAACTCTTTATTTACTATTAAAAATACATTTTACACTGTATAGCAGTAAATGTTTTGGATATACGTGTAATTCAAGTTAAAAAGTAACATTAGTGTGACTTCTGTTGTTGCCGGTCAGATGACAAATAACTTCCATTAGGATTGTAAAATGTTACTTTTAGCAGAACACATGCTGAATTAGAGTCATCTACCAAATGGTTTTCTAAGTGATCTGAAAATAATGATTCTCGGATATATATATATATATATGTGAGTGTGACCGTTATTTAAACACTTCCAAGGTTCTTAAGTTAATTACTTTAATATAGAAAATAAAGACATTATAGGACGGACACACAGGTAAAAAAAAAAGAAAATAAGGCTATCTGCCTTTACATAGTTAGATTTAAAACATCACGCGTGTTAGACATCTTGTGCTTATGGCGGCGGGAAGAGAACTGTCTCGCCATATCGCTGACTACCTCGAGTCACTTCAATATGGCTTCGGAAGTGGTCTGCGAGTAGCTGATATCCACACGGGCATCCTGATGACCACGCCGTCCTCGGCGCTGGGGAACAAGTGAACTGAAATAATAAAAAAAAAAAAAAAAAAAAACAGCAGAAAAAAGGAAAATACAAAATAACAAATAGCTTTGGTGATGGTAGCTTCTCAATGTATACACCACTTCTTCATTTTATCAGCTGAAGTTGAGGTTACATTTGGACCTTCATGTTGTCCAATTTTCTGTACTTCATAACGATCGTGTTTGTTGACTTTTGTTACTTCATATGGTCCAAAGTATTTAGGTCGAAGTTTCAATCCAGTTCCGAACTGTGTACGCTGTATCGCAACTGTGTCACCTGGTTTGTAGTTATAAGCGGGTTTACGATGTTTATTGTACTGTTTCTTGTTTTCAGCCTGTAAACGTAGGATATTTTCTTTAGCTTCGTTACGTAGTGTCTCTCGTTTGTTAATAAACTGTTCGCTAAGTTCGTCTTCAAGAAGGTGTTTAATTTGAAGGTCCTCTTTTTGTTTCATTTTTACTCCAATTAAAACTTCAAAGGGTGTAAATTTTGTGCTACGTGTAGTGGTACTATTCATAATGCGTTGTAATCTGTGGACATGTTTGAACCATTTTTCGGGCTCTTCGATGGTTAACTTGGTCAAAACAGGGATAATTGTTTCATGCATACGTTCTATCTGACCGTTTCCCCGTGGTACACCAGTGGTTATCTGAACGTGTTCAATTGATTCTTCCTGACAAAATTTGTGAAATTCTGTAGATGTAAAAGCACTACCTTTATCTGTAATGATTTTTGATGGATTACCAAATATGGTTTGTTGCAAAATTAGTTTGTCGAGAGCATCTTTAGTGGAAGTAGACTTTACAGGGTAAATCCAAACAAATTTAGAAAATGAATCAATAACAGTGAAGAGTGTTTGTAACACTTTTTTGTGGATGGTAATGGTCCTAAAAAATCACAATGGTAACAATCAAGGGGTTGATCACCTTTTTGGAATCGGATGGAGAAAGCCTTCTTGTTTACTAGCTTTACGTGAGGATAAGATGCATGGGACGCAGTTTGTAATTACATCCTGAACAATTTTCGTGAGTCTGGGAATGTAAAATTCTTGTGAAACAATAGATTCAGTTTTTAGAAGCAAAATGGCCTTGTGCGTGTGCATGGAGTACTATCTCTCTTTGCATCATTTCTGGAACAACTAATAGTTCAGAATTTTTGTGTAATTTGTACAAAATTTCGTTTTTAAGAAAATATTCATCGGAAGGTGTAATTTTGATTGTTGATTTAAGTTGAGAAATGAATTCATCTTTATTTTGAGCTTCTTTAATCTTTTGTGTAATATCATGGGAGGAAATCATCATAATGGGGTAACGACTTAATGCATCAACGTGTTTCATTTGTCTACCGGGTCTGTGACAGACTTCATAATCAAATTCTTCTAGCATCAACGCCCAACGAGCAATTTTAGTAGGCAAATCTTTTTTGTGCATTGTCTTTAGGAATGCGTCACAGTCTGTGATAATTTTGAATTTTGTACCTAACAAGTAACTTCTAAACTTTTTCAGCGCTTCAATAATAGCTAGTACTTCTAATTCATAGCTGCTATATTTCTTCTGTTGAACTGTAGTTTTGCGACTAAAATAATGGATAGGATGAAATAGTCCATCATCAGATTTCTGTAATAGGACAGCGCCAAAACCTAGGGAGCTTGCATCTGTGTGGAGTTCTAAAGGGTAACCTTGTTGAAAAACATGGAGAACTGGGTTCTCTGAAAGAATGTTTTTCAATTCTTGAAAAGATGCTATTTCTGTAGGGCCAAATTTAAATTTAACATTATCACGAAGAAGATCACTTAAAGGTCTTGCAATTCGAGCGTAATTTGGAATAAACTTCCGGAAATAACTTGTTAATCCTATAAAACTTTGAAGTTGTCTCGGGGTTTGAGGTTGTGGAAAGTTTTGGACAGCTTGTGTCTTAGATGGTGAAGGTTTTATTGTTCCGTTTTCGATTATGTATCCAAGAAATTCTATTTTTTGCGTTGTAAGAAATTACATTTCTTTAAGTTTAACTCAAGACCGAAGTCTGCAGCGGTTTGGAGAACTAGTCGTAATTTATTTAAACCTTCTGCTTCATTTTGTGATGGAATGAGCAGATCATCCATATACACAATTAGAATGTTGTCACGTATGAGTTTTCGGAAGACAGTGTAAATAAATCGTTGGAATACACTTGGACTGTTTGACAATCCAAAAGGAACACGTAAAAATTCGTATTGTCCTTCATGCGTCACAAACGAAGTGTATTTTGTACTGTTACGATTCATGGGTACATGAAAGAATCCATTTTTAAGGTCGAGTGAAGTGTAGACTTTAGAGTTTTCGAGTTTATCTAACACTTCTTCTATCAATGGCAAGGGGAATTTATCTTTAATCATTTTTCTATTCAAATTGCGATAATCTACACAAAGTCTGTGTTCTCCGTTTTTCTTTTGCATAAAACGATTGGTGCTGCGTAATCAGAACAGCTAGGTTTTATAATGTTAATGTTTAACCATTCCTGAATGTGATTTTCTACAATTTTTTGCTCTACGAAAGGAAGTCGACGAGAACGTTGGCTAACTGGGATATCATCACTCAATAAAATTGTCATTTTAAGATCAGTATCGTAAATTTTTTTTAGGTTTGTAAGAGTTTACAAGTTGTTCAACATCATTACGAATTTTAGAGTTCGATATATGTGGAAGATCAAGTTTACATTGTTGTTCATCAAAAAGGTTGGCAAGGTTTACCAGAACATCATCATTTTTGCATTCATCAACATCTCGGAATATACGAATTCCATCACGTCCAAACGTGAATTTAGTTTGTTGTAAGAAATCAATCCCTATAATTGCATCTAAAGGGATCGTTTCATCATTAACGACATGAATTTTTGCGGGTAATGCAGTGTTCTGAATTGTTATGAAATTTTTAAAATAACCTTTGCTTTCGACTCTGTCTCGGCCTATTCCTGAAAATGTACATTGTGATGGGTTCAATGTAGGGTAACCAAGTTTTTGATATGTTTTCTCATTAATTATGGTAGCTTGTGAACCAGTGTCACAAAGTGCTGTAATAGGAATTTTTGAAATGGTTATTTCAACGTGCATGAGATTTTTCGGTGGTGTTAATATCGAAATGGAATTTACAGTTCTATCAACTTGCGTATTGATTTTGTGATTGGTTATCGGTGTAATCTTTCGAGAATTCTTGGGGCATTCGGCCTGAACATGACCAAAGTTTTTACATCCATAACATTTTTTCCGCGTTCTTTATTCGGACATAGGGTACTTTTATGGCCTTTCAATCCACAGAGGTAACAAATTGGTTGTTGGTTTGTAAAGCGCTTGTGTTCAATTCTATGCTGATTAGATGTTGAATTTTCATAATCTCGAAATCGTTTATCTGGAAATTGCTTATTATGTTTTGAGTTTAAAAGTGTTTCGTAAATTTTTAATTTATCCTTGAATTCACTAAGTGTTTTAGAACCGTACAAAATTATTTTATTGTTAGAAGAATCAGGGATACCATCAATAATATAATCAATTAGAGAAGAATCATCAACCGCACCCTTGTGAGCTAAATCTCGCATTGTTAAGAAATATTCCTGCAACGTTTCGGTTGGTTTCAAACGTCTAGCTTGCATCATATTGTGTAATTGTGCACTATTGATTCTATCAGAAAATTCGTTTAATAAATGTTCTTTCATTTGTGACCAATTTGTGATTCCACGAATCGATCGGATTAAATTTTCGGCTGGACCCTTTAAACATTTCTTTACGAAAATTATTTGATGAATAGGATTTGTGATCTGATATAATCGAAACATGTCTTCTATATCAGAAATGAAAGTTTCAATTGAATAACTGTCTCGAGAAGTGAATGGTTTAACTAGTTCCAGTAGATCTCGTAAATTAAAAAGATAGGAAAGAGTTACAAGTATTCTGTTTATCAAAAACGGCAATAAATTTTGAGCTGAATCATTTAAATCAAGAGATTTCATGTTTTCGGAACGTAAATCATTACTTGCTGAGTCAGACGTAATTGGCTGCGAATGATGGTTTTCGGGCGGAGATTTTTCGTTGAGTTCAAGGTCGCTTTCGCTTCCAGAGTTGAGAACAGTAGATTTAAATAAAGTGAGATCACATAAATGCGTTAAAATTATGTCACAGCAAGATTCTAATTCAGTGGTAAATTCTAGATGCAATAAATTACAAACAGCAATTAATTCCTTAAGAGTGAATTCTTTAATAATTTTAGTTTTTGTTTCTTCAACATTAAAATCAGTGGGAAATCCGGAAAATTCTCGTAATCTAGAACGATTTTTCTATCGCCATTCTCACCAAAAATTAAACGATGTAGAATTTTAATGTTATTTGTGCTACTAGATTTTAATGATTGAGAAATCTTTGGATAATCATTTAGGGTACTCATACTGATAATTATTCAAATAAAACACAAATATACAAATCCTATAATACCAAAACGAATTCTATGATTTGAAAATATGATAAAATACTTATATATTCATCAATTCAAGTTTTAAAATATAAAATGATAACTCATAATCATCAAAAATTTAAATGCAAAATAGTATATGCAATATCAATATTATATAGTATAGTCAACACAAGTTTTATATCTGAAAAAGATACTCAGTTCTATTTCACACACCATGTAATTAATTTAAGCATTTTATTTCAAAAATATCAAGTTCTTATCTTCAAAATATAATATTCTATTCTAGAAATATTAACTCAAAATCTTTCAACCTTCGTTTCCACCAAAATTTTAAATATTCTTCAAAATAAATCACAACTTGAAATACAAAACTAATTTAAATCACCAAAATACGAATGCTATATATTATCAAATATACTCTTAAAAATATAAGCAAAGTTTCGATTTCAATTAAAATTCCTGATTATCTTCAAAATTTGTTGTCAACATCAAAATTTATAGCTTCAAGTTTCAAATATTTTATTATCTTCAAAAGTTACTTCAAATGACCAATATTAGCATCACAATTGTCATTTCAAAAGAATACTTCAATATGCTTCAATTTAGTTTTTCATCAAATGTTGGCATGAGACAATAGGAGAATCAAATTCGACATCAATTAAAATGCTGCATCAAATACCATCAAATAGCAAAAAATATATTCAAACCATCAAAAGAATAAATTATCGCTATAAAAACATCGACAAGAAACAAACAGTTTCGTTTTCGGCGTTATTCATCACAAAGAAATTTTTTACATCAAATAAATTTCTTTTTCAAATTAGAACATAATTCTCCAATTTTCTCATGGGTCATACTTTTTGTTGAAGCATTCTTAATTTCATTTTTTGAACATCGAAATGGCTACTTACAGTTTTGAGTAGTTTCTGAAGTAAAGGATTCCACTTGAAAAGCGAAAGTCATCTCATTATTAACGGCTTAGGAAACTCGTATATCAGGAACTGATGGCAGAATGATGTTGTCTAGGGGGTTTCGTTTCAATTTTAAAAATTAGGCATTGGCCGAGCCCTCATGTGAGTGTGACCGTTATTTAAACACTTCAAAAAAGGAGACTTCTTAAGTTAATTACTTTAATATAGAAAATAAAGGACATTATAGGACGGACACACAGGTAAAAAAAAAAAAAAGAAAAATAAGGCTATCTGCCTTTACATAGTTAGATTTAAAACATCACGCGTGTTAGAGGTTTTCATCTTGTGCTTATGGCGGCGGGAAGAGAACTGTCTCGCCATCTCGCTGACTACCTCGAGTCACTTCAGTTCTATATGGCTTCGGAAGTGGTCTGCGAGTAGCTGATATCCACATATATATATAGGTAGATGAAAATATGGTTAAAAAAGCATTTTAAGAATGACTCTCGAACTAATAGGACAATCTTAATAAATTATACATTTTCGGAAAGGTCTCGTCTAGAGAATTTTGAAAATATAAAACTCCAAGTTCTACCCCAGGGGAAGCCCCCGCAAGGTGAAAACCCATTTTTGGAATTTGTCCCATAACTCCGGAACTTATTCGAATTTTCTCTCGTGATTGAAACCGAGGATAGATGAAGTGCAGAAGAGAACTTTTGGATAAATTTTCAAAGCAATATAGGTCAATTTTGGACCCCGGGTTCGAACTAAAAATGTCGGAGTACCTACAAAAGCTATACATCAACGGAAAGGTCTCGTTAAGTAGATCACGATCATATAAAAGTCAAAGTAGTAGTGCAGTTAGGGTTTTCGTTAGAAAAAAAAAGGGGGTCACGAAATAGGGAAAAGGGCTCTAACGCGGAAAGTAAAGGGAATTTCCTAAACTCGAATTCGGGTTCGTCGTTCTCCGATGAGCCTAGGACCACGTTTTCGTGGAAAAAGCACGATCCGGGAGGAATTATTCGAAAAAAACGCATTTTGTAAGAGACTTTAATGGGGGGAAATTAATGGGATAAAACATTTTTTTTTCAAAATCTTTCGGCGCCCCTAATTCCTAAACTAAGCAACCCATAGACAAGAATTATGTATTTTCAGAAAGGTCTCGTCCAGTACATTAAGAATATATAAAAGTTATGTTCCAGTACAGAAGGTGGGCTCCCCAGAAGAGGGAAACCTAATCGGCCGAGGGGCGACAGGGGGTTTGGCAACTCAGTAGTTTATGTGACTTATCGATCGAAAAAGACCCCACGGGTAGGTCCCGTCAAGGTGAGCTCACGATTCAGTTTTCAAAGCGATCGATTAATTAGGGGCCCCCTGCGACCTGCGGAAAATCGGGGTTTTCATTTTTCTTTTTTTTTCACTTTTTTCAAACGCTTATAACTCCCGAACTATTCAAAATGTTTAAGAAAGCTATACATTTTTGGAAAGGTCTCGTAGAGTTCTTTAAAGTGCAATACTTTAAAAAAATTCTGGCCCCCCGTGGGGCAGAGCCCCTAAAATTACGGGGAATATCTTCTTGAAAATCGAACCTGTGACCGAATCCTATTAGGGGGAATTTTGGTCTCAATTTTCAAAGCGATGGTGCAATTTGGGGCCTCAAGGCCCTCCAAAGTTTTATGTGACGTCATTTCGAATCGCAATTTCTTTTGAAATGCGAAAAACAAGCGAACTATTAACACTATCTACAAAAGTTATACATTTCTGGAAAGGTCTCATAGAATTCTTCAAAGTGCAATAAAACATGTGCAATTCAAAGTGCAATAAGTTCTAGTTCCCAAGGGTGGCCCCCGCGAGGCGGGGACCCTAAAATTACGGGGCCCAGTAACTCCGAAATTTATTCGAATATCCTCTTGAAATTTTAATATGTGATAGAATTCTCACAGTGGAACTCTTGTCTTAGTTTCAAACCGATGGCGTGTATTGGGGCCCCAGGGCCCCCAAAAATAAGAAAAATAAAAATAAAATCAATAAAAAAAGTTACGGGAATTTCCGAAATCGGACCTCGAATTCGTGTTCAATGCTCTCTAATCAACCTTAGGACCGTGGTTTCGCGAAAAAAGCACTAAACCTGTATATACAGTTTGTCTACAAATTAGTTGGGAAATTTTGTAAGTTAAAAACTTTCCGAATTATTAAAGGAAACTAACCCGTTTAATGTCAGATTAGTAGTAATATATTCAAGTTTATCCGTAAAGGGCAGTAGGTGTTCTAATACAAAAGTTTGCGGATTGGAATACCCTCCTGCCCTCTAGAACATGAAAGGGATAATTCCAAAGTAAACATATTTTGGGCAGCGATTTCCTCTAAATGTTAAGACACATTTTTCCCTCACTGAAAATATTTTGAATGCTTACCTTCGAAGAGAATTCGCCATGCGTGAGTTATTTGCCTGGACATGCTACAGATTTTTCTTATGCCAATTGTCAAAGAAAAATGTCAGTATTTTGTACTTTTCAACTGTATAGCAAGAATAGCTGGACAGTCAAAAATATGAGCAGATGTCAGCTCTGTATCTAAACAGTTATCAAAATTCTGATAAGATCTTCTACCATCCCCATCAAACTTCATTCCTCTGTAACGACCTGTTCTTATCTTAGCAATAGCTTTTGTTACAAGGTGGTCTCCACTTATATTACAGATTTGATGCTTTACAGGAATTGACTTCTCTCTCACATTTTGAAATTTGCGTCTAACAAAGTAATGTTGACAAAGCTGTAATAATTAAGCTTCTTTCGCCAGTCTATCTGCTCTTTGATTGCCTGCAATGTAAACAAGTGCAGGTAACCATTGGTGTAAGCGGACTTTATCTAACTCCTGCACTCTAAACAGGAGAGAGCAAATCTCTTCTGTAATCTTTGAACTTCCCTATAGAATTGCCTGGAGGGCTGCCCTTGAGTCACAGCAAATGACGATACATCTAGCCTGTTCCGGATTAGAGAGACTCTCTTATAGATCAAGAGGCTCAATTATAGCCCGGAGCTGACAAGTGAAGCAAGAGGAAATGGCACCAGCGCCGACTACTCGTTGGTAGTTTGCATCACTTGGAGTGGGCATAAATATACTCTCGAACCTCCGTTTAATTCATCAGAAGAACCGTCTGTATAGCAAACACAAAATCATGTTGTGGATATTTAACAATAGTCTTGAGCCCTTTTCCTTTGATGATACTAATTGACTCACTTCATAGAAAAGGGATGCCATTGCCTCAAAAGAGGTTGGATTTCTGCCTGTTGGTCCGCGGAGGGTATTTAATTTCCCCTCTACCACCCAAAGGTAAAACCAATGGAGGCATTCCCCGATCCGCCACCTGGGGACGCGCTCTCTAGGGGTTACAGGCTCCCCCGAGAGATTAATTTCTGTTGTATTTATTTTATGTTAAAACTGTAATATTCGTAAGCAACGCCGTTCCTTACATTATAATGGCGATTCAATGGAAACATAGCGAAAAGTTGGTGATAGAGCCAAGTTGGCATCATTTTTGGTGACCACGTTGACAACTTGGCGATGGATTGAACGGTACAGAAGTTGATATGCTGTAACGCCACCTGGTGGGAAGTTGTAACAAAGAGGATAACACAAAAACTTTCTCCACAAAAAAGTACATATACGTGCCAATTTTCATAGTGTCGAGCAATGTCGGAATGAAGCGATTTCATATATACAAACATTCATTTTTATATATAGGACTAGGATGTACTCTGCGCTATAAAAACCAATATTTCATTGTTTATATTTCTTGAAAAAGCATCTGTAACATGACTACCTTTAGGAATCTTAATCAAAATATTTGTCCTTGTCTTAAGATGTTCGCGTAAGAGAGTTTTCCAATCACGGTCCGATGACGAGGACGTCGTCTCCACTCCGTACTTCCTCACCGCTCACGTGAAGACACGCGTACTTTTTTTTGTAGGTATTAGAACACCAATCTACAGAGGATGAATACGTAAATACACATTCGTAGTATGTAAATGGTTGTATTTTTAAATCAGTGAAATATTTAGAATTTCAGAGACAAATGATGGGTCGTTGCGATGGCAGTCCTGACCATTACGACAGGAACCGCAGGTTCCGACACTTGGTACCTGTCCTGGGCGGTCGCTTCAGAAGTGCGAGGCCGGAAGCCACTGCAGCCGGGCGTGATCTCCCACCGCGGTGAGAAGCCGGAGGGACGAGGACGGCATTTGCAGCGCGGAGTCGCAGACGAGGCAGAGCGAAGCGAGGTACGTCGCGAAAGTGTGGGAAGGTACGGTGCGTCGGGAGAGACATGCGGCAGAGCCATCGTATCTCACTGGTTACCAAGTTTGGTATCTCATCGTATCTCACTGGTTACCAAGTTTGGTATCTCATCGTATCTCACTGGTTACCAAGTTTGGTATCTCATCGTATCTCACTGGTTTGGCCCGAGAACACCTCGGTCCGGTGTTCCAACCGAAAAAAATAATTCGGGACACTTTTTTTTATTATTTCTTCTTTTTGTTTCACACGTTTCTTTAAACTTTTTTTTTGAACACCCTATCGGTTTGGGAAGATTTTAATTTGCAGATCGGTTTTGGAATCTTTAAGTCGGTCTGTGTTGTAGAACATGTTTCATCAGCTGTACTGTAGACATAGCTTTTTCGCTTTCCACATTCAAGGGAAAATAGTTTATAGTTATAATTTTTTTTTCTAAATGTGAAGGACATTGTTGAAATGAGACGAAATTGTATGAGTTAATTTGAAAAACTCAGCTTTTTTCTGCTCGATACTGTTTCGAATTTGTTTCAAGTTATTTGAATAAAAACGAAACAGTTTTAATGGTATATGTTAGGGAAGGGATTGAAGATTGATTTTGTTAAAAAGTGGTTAATTTCTAAAAGAGGTACAAAAATAAAAACCTGAAATAAAAATTTGCTTTTTAATTTCGTTGCTGAAAACACAGTTCAAAACATTTAGTTTTAGGCCTTATACAGAAAGACGGCTGAATTATTGTATTCATGACAGATCTGCATTGAAATATGGCAAACGGATGAATTATATGAGTGTTTCTCAATAACATTTTTCTGCCGACAATATTTTTTCCTTTGAAATGTCATCTGCGGTTTCAGAACAATATTTTTGTGTCCGATTCTAAAACTTATTTTATTTACTTTTAAGGGGTCACAGGGGTGTTAACAATGTTTCGAGAGCACAAAATACAAACAATTTTCGACTACAAATAATTCTTTGAGATTAAAATGAAATAATTTGATTCTTTCACACATTTTTTATAAAGGAATAAAGTTTCAAAAGTATAAAATATCTAAAATATAATCATAATTTTAAAAATAATAAGCACATAAAAATAAGAAAATGTTTTGTAAGAAACAAATAGTAAGTTTTACGACGCGCATGATATTTTCTGCAATAATCATTCTAATTACTAGCAATAAGTTGATTTATAAAGTCAAATATATCCTTATTACATGCTAGCTTATCTTATATAAATAAAATAAAAAATAATATTTTTAAAAATAAAAAAATACATTTTTAAAATTTTTTAAAAATTCAATTTTTGTTGAAATATTTCAAAAAATTAAAAATTTATAATACTATAAATAGCTAGGATTTGAAGATTATGATAGAATTTATAATTCTGTAAAGTTTTATGCATCAAAGTATGGTAGTTTTGAAACGCAATGCGCGTAATTGAAAAAAACACAAACTGAGAAAAAGGGCTTTAAAGTTTTAAATTGAATTTGAGAAAATAAATCTTAAAACTTACACGCTAAAATGCTCCAGGATTGTAGCATTTACCTTCCTGTTCCTGAAACCGCTCAATTTCTTTACTCTTTTTAATTTTCTTGGCTCTGCGAGCTTCAAAAGATGACTGTAGACACCTCTGTCGTGACGTAAAGATTCGACGATTGTCACGTTCAGCCAGGGACACACAAACATTTCTGTTAATTTTCAAGCCAAATTTCTCTAAAATAGAAATAAGTATTTGATTTCCATCATTAAAAACACTGGTTGCTAGATTTTGCAGCAATCTCTGCAATCTGAAGACTAGAACCAATCGTCTTAGGACAAAATTTCCAAATTAATGAATTTAAACTTTCATTAGGATTCTGTGTCTTACCTCCTAAACATTTCTTCAGGAGTGCCGGATGAGATAAGTCTGCAAATACAGGCTTAATTACATCTTGAACAGCTTTAGCAACTGAGGGTTTGTGTTTATAATTTTGTAAATTATTATTAATTGCGGCATTATACTTACACCATGTATTTGGATTTGTAGGACAAAACCAGTGTATCGGTTCATCATCAGTGCTGCAAGAATGACCCCAAACAGCCCAAATGGCTTTCCGCATTTCCTTTACACTAGTAGAATTGCATCGAATAGCATTACCATAGTAATGCGCAAGTTTATCAATTAAACTATCTGTTAACCTACCTTTACCGCCAATAGTTTTACCATCAGATAATTCCTTTTTACTATATACTAATTTAAGCTTCATAAGTCTTGTACCCATTCTCTTTTGCACATGGCCTACACATTCTATTTTCTGAATAAGATGGTCATCGCCGTATGGCTTGTTTTCAGAAAGGGCATTGAATGTTTTTGTGTCGCCATCTCCTATGTAGTTCGAATATTTCAGGTTGTGAAGCTTTTCTGATCGATTAAAAATCCTTAACATCCCGTCAACCTCCATCTTACCAGCAGAGCCAGAATAATTTTTTCTACATGAAATCTTATGCGCTCTTTGCCCTTTTTATTGTACTTGATACCAAATTTTACCCCTTTATAACTGTCGCATCCTTTGCAAAATGAGGACAACACTTCCCTATCCAAAACCTTACCTGTTTCGGCCCCTATTACAGTACATACTCCAATCAACGATGAATGTCCTCTCGTCTTCCAGGTACCATCACCACTTACCGTTAAAGGTTATCAGGTGACGAAGAATATTCTTCGACAGCTGCCATTTTCATGCTTTCTTCAGCGACTTCCTTCATAACACGTGAAAGTTTATTATTAATAACATCATGTGATTTTTTGTTCAACAGGATTAGGAAGACTCATTACAGCACAAAAGGGTTTTAATGACTCTAAACCTTGGCCTATGCATCTCATTGCTAAAATAGATCTTCTGTTAATTTCTGGAGCATTATTTTTATTCCCAGTGTTTTCACAGCTTGAAAAAGTACAAACACTCCCAGTTTTTACAACGTATTTCAAAATTCGAACATAAACCACGAGTGGACTTTTCATTAATTTTTAATGGTTTATGACATTTTAAACAACATGATACTGATAAAATAGAGCTAAAAGTTGAAATAAAATCAAAAATACGATATCCTTTGAAGAGTTTTCACTTACCTTAACAAGATTTGACTTTAATGAAGTCTGATATCCTGAGATTTTATTACTAGAAACACACCACATTTTTATCTCTCCCTTTCTGCAACATATGAGAACATACCTTCATGATTTGGTTCCCTCTAAATCTTCTTTTCTTAGGACGAAGGTCTACGATGAGTATTTTCCATTTCAATCGATAATTTTCAATTTTGATAAACGGTTTTAAACAACGCTGTTTTGAATTTCGATAAGTCATTTCAAACAAACGTGCTAGCATTACCAAAACAGAATCAAAACACATTAAAAAGTGTGTGTTGAGTTGCAAGCTTCCTTCTCAATTAAGCAAGTGTTTAAAATATTTCATGAGGCTTTTTAAAAACAGAAAAATAAAACGTATGCGGAAATCAAAAATAAGTGGGTGTGGCATGTAGCCATTTAAACATTGTTATTACTAAATTGCTGTTTGGAATTTTTCGAATAACTTTCGAAGTTTTTATAGTACTATCACGTGGTTGGTATCAAAATGTTCAAAAGAAAATGAGGAACAACATATATTTTTCTGAAAATTCGAAAAATGAAGATTAACACCCCTGTGACTCCTTAAAAATATGTGTTGCAATTATAGTTAAGAAATAATATTTTTGAGGCGGTAAAAACATTTATTTGTTTCTAACCGTATGCAAACTAAATTATGGGAAATACGGCGCAATACCTCCCTTTTCAATCTGAGTGCGCAATTTCAATGTATTTATTTAGTTAATGCATTTTATAGATTAAAGATATATATATATACATATATATATATATACATATATATATATATATATATACATATATATATATATATATATATATATATATACGCCTATACATATATGTATACACATATATATATATATATACATATATATATATATATATATATATATATATATATATATATATATATATATATATATATATATATATATATATATATATATATATATATATATATATATATATATACTGATGGGAGGTCGCCGGTCCTAAGAGTTGCAACTGTAGTTTTACATCTCTGCCCTGTTGTTGTTTACAAAGAAATGGAATTTGGTGAATGCGCCTCTTACTCCACCGAAAAAGGGTAACGCGTTCTCACGCCTGGAAGGGTATTGTTCTCATAAATTACATCACGGTATAGGGAGTGTCATTGGGAATTTCCCGCGCTTGGGGGATGTCATTGACCGTGAGAGGATATCCTTCCGCTGACTCTAGACCAATCAGATAAATTGATTGAGTTTCTGTAAATAATCCGCTCCAGAATACAGGGAGAAAACTGCCGCGGAATAAAAAGGCGGATGAGCCCCGAATTGACACTCTCGGAGGCTTTTCTCTCACACCCACTTGGTCTGACGCGTCCCTTCCAATTAGTGGAATCCCGGCAGCACCATGACTCCTCTCACTCGATCTCTATCAGTTAAGTAAAGTTGTTATGTATCTCTTTAGGCTTTAACGTAATTTCAATCCTATTGTTTTAAAAATAAATTAATAATTATTTAAAAAATGTCTTTTGATTTAGCGTACAGTTTATTTGTCTTTAAAATATCTAATGATTAAACGTAAGCTATAGTGTGACGCTAACAGAAGAATAGAACCGGGTTTTATTTAAAATGGATCTAACGAAATAAATTAATCAATTTAACTAGTGTCAAACCGGCGTCGCATTATCTGGTGCGTGACCAGGATATTACATTTTTTTCTTTGTACCATTATTTGAATTGTTTTACATCCTTGATATTGTAAACGTTTCTTAATGGATCATCACGACAAATTTTCATCTCGTGTGCCACTATGTTTTATGTAATTTGATACTGTGAATTTTTCTTGCAGTTTTGGTGAGAAGAAGTCCCAAGGTGCAGAGATGACACAGGTACTGGTGCTCTTTAATTTTTTTTTTTTCTTTTTTAATATTGATGTGAATTTTTTCTCTATGCATGTATTTACGCGAGCTGATTAGATAAAGGTTTTTATTTAAATTTAAGAGTTCATGAATTTCTTTTGCCTTGCACGAGTGCTTGAATTTTTTTTTAATTTAACGGTTTCCGTTGTGAATTAAACTCGCTAGAAATTTTGTCTTAACTAATAATTAAAAAACATGCCACGTACACGACAATCAGACCCCTTAATGACGCATACGGCGTCCGAGAAATTTAATCTAATTGATCTAATCCCAATGTACGACGGTGAATCGTTAGGAATACGTAGGTTCTTAGAAAAAATAAACGATGTTGCGAATTTAGGCAAGTGGTCAAACGATGAGAAGTAACAATTCTGAAATTAAAATTAGCGGGGAATAGCTGATTTTTTTTTTTATCCCGACCCAACCCACAGTCAATTGACATAATATAACGATATCTGCAAGAATTCTTATTGGAAGATTCGAAAGCTGTACCTTTATCAACGCGTCTCCAGTTATTTTCATCATGTATCCGGGGTCCTTCTGAGCGTACAGGAATTCGCAGCACGCATCAATAAACTGAGAACACAGATTTTCCAGTCAGGGAAATTCGGCTCAAAAATACCGCGGTGAGAAATGCGAACGACCAATTGTTACAATCTTGTTTCATAAGTGGTTTAAGAAATGACATCCGCCGCTTTGTGCTTTCTCGTGATCCTTTGAATTTAGACGAATCAATCAATGCGGCATTGATAGAAGAGCAAAATATGAAATTGAACTAAATAGCTAGCGAAGAGAGATCCGGTTTTTGTCGTCCGCACAAACGGAAAATCCAGTTCTTTCAGCATTAGCGGATATATTAGAAGAAATGAATTTAAGCGTCGGCCGTCTACAGGAGGCCAGTTCAGTCACAGCTCGTAAATCAGGGGGAAATTCTTTTTTAACAGAAGGAAAAACGTTTTCAAATGCTTTTATTGTGGAATTCAGGGACATAGACAGGCGGATTGTAGAAAGAAACAGAGGGACGAACGCGCTGCCCGTTACCAGCCCCCCGGAGAAACGCGCGCTAGCGATTATTCTATTTCAAGTCACCCCGGTTTAGATGGGAGACATGTCCATTTCAGAGAATCCGATTTCAGCGACAATTACGCAGCCTCCAGGTATCCGGTGAGAGGGTCACACACAAATTCTTGGAAAAGAGGTTTTCAACGTTATAACAGGAACGAGACTTTAAACTCCCGCGGAGAAAGCCGTATTTAGATTTTTTTCATTCGGTAGAGGAGCGGTTTTCTCTATTCAATCTCGAGACAATATATTTCGATCTACCAATAATAAAGGCTAATGTTAAACATCACAAATTTAGAATTTTAATTGACACAGGTGCATCCGTATCTTTTAATGTCTAATTATTTTTACTAAAATAAAAAATGATAACTTTAAGGAATTTAATGTTTCAATTCAGATTAAAGCCGTAAGCGGAGACACTGTAGAAATTATCGGTTGCTATGAAATACAATTGTCATTGGGGGAATTTCAATTTCAACATATTTTTTTTATAACGAAGCAAGAGATTAACGATAGTTATTGCGCTATTTTGGGATACGATTTTTTGAAATTATGGGACGCAGTCTTAGACATAGGAAAAAACCGTTTATTAATTAATAAATTTTCAATTCCGCTTATTCATTATTCACTCCCTCCGCGTGTGGTACAGAGTAACTTTATACATGGATTTTTAAAACACAAAACGTGTGTGGGTCTCCATTCGGTCACAAATGTTCGTATACATGTTGAAACATTACCTAATTCGACGTCATTGGCCACTATTCAGAGTTCAGCAAAGCTACAAACTAAAAACATTCACTTAACTAATTCGCAAATTAATATTGATCCACAGACAAATGACACCATCTTAGAAATTAGAAACGATTCAGATAACATAATCACCCTTAACAAAAACATGAAAATAATTACTGTCAATAATTACGAAGACTTTTCTTCCGATTTTCCCGTTTCTCAAGATATTTTACCCCAACTCATGGAGAAAGATTTCAACCTTTCAGGTTTGGACAGTAAAATCAAAAGCAGATTATTTCAACTTTTTAATTTCGCACAAAGTGTTTTCGCTCGCTCTACGGTAGAATTATCCGCAGCCGCTACGGAGCATCATAGAATTAGTCTACAACATGATTATCCCATTAAATGTCCGATTTATAAAATTCCATTTAACTTAAGAAACGAATTTCGACGTCAAATAACTGATTTAGAAAAGGCGGGGATTATTTCGAAATCTAATTCTCAATATAATACTCCGGCCTTGTTTGTCAAACAAAAAGAAAAATGGCGCCTTGTTTTAGATTTTCGGAAACTCAACGAAATAACCTTGACTCAAGACTTCGTTATACCAACATTGAACTACATTTTACATGAAATTTCGGGTTCAAACTATTTTCGGCATGAGACATGAAGTCAGCATTTAATCAAATTCCACTAAACTTTGCGGACAGGCATAAGACGGCATTCTCTACTCCCGACGGTGATAAATATCAATTTAACAGATTATGTTTCGGTTTAAAAAACTCGCCTAAAGCTTTTCAATCAATTGCACAGGAGGTCCTGGGAGATTTATTACACAACGGAGCTTTGGTTTATATAGACGACATTATTTTATTCACTAAAACTATAAATTAACATTTTGAACTACTGGGTAAGGGTTTTGAACGCTTTGAAAGAATCCACTTAAAATTTAATCCGAGTAAATGTCAGTTTTTAACAAAAAGTTGTACATTTTTAGGGTTTGTAGTAACGCCGGAAGGCAATCTTATAGATAAAGATAAGTCCGTATCAATTAATGAGTTTCCAGTTCCAAAGGATCAAAAACAAATTAAATCTTTTTTTAGGGTTGCTGTAATTTTTATAAGAGATATATCAAGAATTTCGCGAAACGTGCACTTCTCCCTTAACGAATCTATTCAGAAATGACACTCCATTTGTGTGGACATCTGAAACGCAGGAGGCATTTGATGATATTAAGAAAGCCATATTGAATCCACCGGTCTTGGCTCTACCTGATCAAAACGCGGAGTTACAAATAACAACGGACGCTTCTTCTCGCGGCATAGGGGCAGTTTCAGAACAAAAATATCCTAACTCTGAAGTCAAACCTTTATATTTTTTCTAAGAAATTAAATCCATCACAATCTAAATATAACGCAACGGTTTTGAATTTTTTCGCCATATATACAGCATTAAATTTTTTTAGACCTTTCTTGTTAGGCAGAAAATTTAAGGTTTTTACCGATCATAAGCCTCTCGCAGGATTTCTTTCTAATAAAAATCCCTCTTCCAAAATTTTGCGTTGGAAATTGGCTCTGGAAGAATTTAATTACGACATACACTACATCAGGGGATCCTTAAATTCAGTCGCAGATCATCTTTCTCGTTATATTAACAACATCACAATAGCTTTATCGGACTCTAAAGATCTTATTAATATGCAACGCGAAGATTCTGTTTTAAGAACTATCATACAAAAAATTGATCAAAATGATGTTAGCCCACAAATCAGCAACTATTTTATTAATGGGGAAGGTTTGTTATGTCATTTGTCCAAGCGCCCCTCGAGATCACCCAGGTCTAACACCACTAGAAAGCAAGTTTGCATTCCACATTGTATAAAAAGCTAAAATTCTCGAATCCGTTCATTCAGAACATGGAGGACATCTCAAATTTTTTAAAACATACCATCGACTCAGCGAAAACTTCTTTTGGCATAACATGTACAAAGACACTAAAAATTTTGTTCGTACTTGTACCATATGCTTATCTCGAAAAAAACGCCTTTAAAAATCCCGCCTGCACCCCATCAACTTGTTGAACAAAGTACTGAACCAGGAGAAACGTGTCATATGGATATTTTCGGTCCCTTAAAAACCACGCTTAAAGGTAATATATATAGCTATGTTTTATCTATGATAGATGCATTCACAAAATATATTCACATTGTTCCACTTCCGGATATTAGGTCAGTACGATTTCAAAAGCTTTCTTTTGACAATTATATTGTACACATGGGTTGACCACATAAATTAGTCGTAGATAACGCTACATATTTTAAGAGTACCGAATTTGTTGAATTTTGCAGAGTCATGGGTATTCAAAAAGGCACATATCAAGTTATTCCGCTCACGTCAACGGTAGGGTAGAGAAACCCAATCAATCGCTAGTCAATATCCTGGCATCAATTTCACAAAACACAAACGATTGGGATGAGCAACTCCCGCACACCATGTTAGCATTAAATTCAGCGATCCATGAAGCCACATACACATCTCCCTTTTTCTTAGAACATGGCAGAGATATTCGATTATCTTACACTTACGAAAAAGAATTCTGATACACCACAAAATAAGTATGAATATGTCGAGAAACTTTTACCGTCTTTGGAGCATACTTTCAATAAAGTTTTAAATAATCTAAAGTATCAGGAGGCATCACATGTTGAATTGAGTACGAGAGCGACAAACAACATCATTACGATTACAAAATCGGGTCCTTGTGTTTTTATAAAGACGCCTAACATTAAATCTAATTTATCTCCAAAACTCAGACCTAAGTTCGAAGGTCCTTACAGAGTAATAGAGCGTTTTTCTAATGTCAATTAAAGGGTTCAACATGTAGAACAATTGAGGAAAAGATTTAACACGCATGTCAATCGGATGATTCCATTTATTAAGAGATTTTCATATTTGCACTTGAAATATTTGGATGATTTGCAACCATACCAGACGGAGGTTAAGGGTATTGTTCCAAGGCCACGGTATAATTTAAGGGCTCGTGCAGGCAATTCGGCTCGTTAATACATTTCCGCGCTAAAAAATATTTGAGGGACACTGAATTTTTTTTACAATTTTACGCTTCGTCAATTCGAGAGCACGCATTGAATGGTACCTGTCTCATAGTTGCACCTTGTTTCATGTTATGTTTTATGTTTTTTTTTGTTAGATAAAATTTTGTACTCATTTATTTAATGATTTCCTGTTATTTAATGAATTCCAGTTAAATTTTTTTTTTATGCAGTTTGTTTTATGTCTTGATTTTATGCTTAAATGACATAGTGTTGTTTGTGGTTAATATCAATTTTAACTCTAGATAAATTAATTTTTATGCTGTGTGTTTTGTGCAATATATTAAATAAATTTTGTGTAATGCAAGTGTTATTCAATGATAATCATGTACGTACGTCAATTTTTAATTTTCTAAATTTTAAGCTTTAATTTATGTTTGCGGCAAAAGTCAAATTTTGGGGTCTCTGGACACCTGTCATGAAATTTGAATGTTGTTACGATACATACATATTTGAAATTTTTTTCTCATCTATTACATAATTTGTGTTGTTATTATTATCTAGTAATTTTAATTTTTTCATACAAAAGGTTCTTTTATTGAATAACTTAGTTTATGCTGATTGATTGTGTATAACTGTGTACTTTCTGGTTAAATTTTGATTTTGCAGAAAGATTAATATTTTTGGTAACGGCATTTTGTTAGAATTAATTCATTGCTAAATTTTCTTGGTGTATTAATTTTAAGTGGTTGTATATTTCTAAATGATGATAACATTGGAATTTATGCTCGTTAAGTTATGGATAGAGATGGTTGTTTGAATACTTTCCCTACGCAATTATGTGGAAACTTAATTTTTTTTCGTTCATGTTGTTTTGTTATGCGAGATGATTGCTAACTTTGATTTAAAATTTTCTGGTGTTTCGGTTAGGTGTTTCAATGCTCATTTAATTTTCGTGTTGAATGTTTTGCTATAGATTTGGATTTTTTTTTGTTTATTCAGGGGTTTAGATTAATTGTGGTTGTTAAATTAATGTGCAGTCAATAATTGTGTCTCGCTTGTGTGCTAAACTTTACTAGGAATTTTAACGTTTTGGTCGGTTGATATGGTATTTTTTTCGTGATGCTAGGCTTAAATGTGTTGATTTATGTTAGTGCGTGGGTAGATTATTTAACTGAGTGTTGATGTTGATTTAATTTTTTTTTGTTCTGGATTTTAATAAGTAGTTCTGCTTGTTATTTGGTAATAAGTTTTTTTTTGTTGGTCAGATAATGGTGTTGAAATTTTTTTGTCCATTCGTTTCGAAAACGTGGGGAGAGCTTTTGTCCGCACCTTTTTTCGTCGGTAATCCCCCCCACGCGATCCGGTCAAGGGCGAGATACTGTTTGTTGATTGGAAATTCTGTTTCTTGGTTACTCCTTTTTCGCAGGGACTCTCCTCCCCGCGGGCAGCATCAGTTCAGGGGTGGAATTTTTGGATGTCGGATTCTTGCCGCCTTAGGAGGGGTTTTCCCCTCGCCCCCCCCACTGCTGTCGCGACAGAGATAAGAGACTAAGCAAAATTTTTCCAAAGGGCTTTCGTTTTTTCCTTCCCTCCCTTGTTTCCTGTTTTACTTTAGGGTGCAGGTGCTATGAGATTCGAGTTCCATGAATTCTTTTTTTTTCAGGTTTGAAAATGTTGGAAGAGGATTGGGTGTGAATTTTTTGTTGTTTCACTACTTATTTAAGGAGTTAGATAAGTTTGAGTTAGGGATTTCGTGGAATATTTGAGAAAGTTATTTGAAGGAGATAGATAAAAGTTTGCACTGATGAATTTGTTGAAGAATTGGGAAAGTTTTTTTTTTTGTTTTTTTTCATGGAGATAGATAAGTTTGCGTTCGAAGTACGTTTATTCGATAGTTGTTTTTATGGAAATGGATAATTGAGTTGAAAATATAGTTATATGGTTTATTTGAGAAAATTGTTTGATGTACAGAAGGATATTTTGATTTAAGGATTTTAGAGCAAGGGAAATTGAGTTGATATAACTATACGGTATAATTGAGAACGTTGTTTTGATGTAGATAGGGTAATTTGAGTTAATGATTTGGTACGGTTTCGAGTAATTAAGTTGATAAACATAGATATGTTGAATTAATGATTGTGTGGTATATTTAATAATGTTTTGAGATGCAATTAGGAAAGTTCGAGTTGAGGATTATGTGAGATTTTTGTAAATAAGTTGATGCGCAAAGATGGGTTTTAGTTATTGGTATTGTGGAGAAGTCGATTAATTATTCGAATTTTGCAGATAAGTCTAGTTAGTGTTATTGGGTATGTGAGATTTTGTGTACATAAGCTGATGAGCATAGATGGTTTTAGTTATTGGTATTGTGGAAAAGTCGATTAATTTTTTGGATGTTGCAGATATAAGTCTAGTTAGTGTTATTGAGTACGTGAGATTTTGTGTACATAAGTTGATGAGCATAGATGGTTTTAGTTAATGGTATTGTGGAGCAGTCAATTGATTATTCGGAAGTTGCAGATAAGTTTAGTTAGTGTTATTAAGGAATAAGATGTGAACGATCTGAGGAAAGGCAATTTTGGATTATCGAGGAATCATTTTAAGGTTACTGAGAATTTTAGGTTGGTGTTATAGAATTATATTTGAGTTATTAATTAGAGGACTTTCGATGAATTGAGTTAGCGGTATTGTTGTAAATCGAGGATCTTGTTTTTCTTTTTTTTTCGTGTTTGTATATTTGTTGCGCGTATAGTGAAACATTTTGAGTTTTTTCATGTTATCTGGACTTGATACATTGTATTACGAAGATTGGTAAAAAGTTATGTTGATTAATTAAGCGATATTTTTTTTTATTTTGGAATTTATGTTTAATTATGTGTAACACTTGCAATAATTTTCTTTTAGTTAAATTAGTCTACTCTGTATGTGTAGCCTCATATGACTTGGGTTGCATATCAATTTTTATGTTTTTAATTTTTTTTTCTGAAATTTTCAACTGCACTTGTGATTTCTGGAATTCATTTCTCAAATGGAAATTCGAATGTATTGAATGTGGAAGAATTTTTTTTTCCTCTCAAATTTAAATTGAAGGCATTAATCGCTATAGTTAAATTTTTTACAATCGGATTTGCAAAATTTTTTTTTTTTTATCTTAATTTCATTCTGTCTCTTGTGCTGGCGTTTGCGGCATGCAGCAAATCGTTTGCGCAGGGAAAAGCATGTATTTTTTTGTGATGCATTTGTAAACAGTGGGGGTGCATACTGATCACATGCGCACTCATAGTTTGCAATTCTAAATTTAATTACAGTAATTTTTTTTTTCGTAATTTCATTTGTAACCAATGCTCGTAGTGAAGTTTTCTTTTAAAATTCCTTAGGCTACTCAGCATTCTTACAGGTTATAAATTTTTTTTTTTTTTATCATTTATACGATTCGTTAATTTATAGAATTTTAATTTGCAAATCTTAATTAATTACGTTATTTTTTTTTTTTTTTTTTTTACTTTCATTTGTAACCAATGCTTGTAGTGAATTTTTTAATTTCTTAGGCTATTAAGCATTCTCGAGGTTATAATTTTTTTTCTCCACCTATGCACACCCATCGTTTCAATCTCTAATTTTTTTTTTTACTTTTACTTAATTATTTTCATTAAATATTGTTATCAATGCTCTTAGTGAACCATTGCAATTTCTCATGCTTTGAGTATGTGAAGAGTTCTGCTAGTATTTTTTTTTAGTGGTCTGGGACATTCACTTCACATTAGTCGTGTCAAGAATTCGATGTTAAACGATTATGAGGTGTCTGTTTCTGGGTGCCACGCTTGAATTGTATGTAAATGTTTTCACTAGCGTTTATTTCTTTTCAATGTATTTTGTTCAATACTCCTAAGTGTTGTTATTGTGAGTTGCGCAGTTGTTAGATACGAAAATTTTGAGTTTTTTACGCGTAATTTTTATTATTTAGTGGCACACGATTCTTTTGTGATTGTTTAAATATTTCTGTTTGTCAGTCTGAGTCTGATGTTTTTGTAAATTGTTTCCCTCACGGAATTGGGTAGGAACTTCAGAAATTGATTGTATTTTTTTTTTACATTCTTATTTTTATTTTATGAGCGGTAAGAGGAGTTGGAGGTTGGCGCTTGGAGTCTTCGACGGCGGTCACAAAGGGCCAAGTTTAATTTTATTTTAATAATTGTGGTTTCATTACTAATATGGTTTCCCTGGGAGACAAAGTTTTTTTTATTTTTTGCAGTTTAGCAGATTTCGTTCGAGATATGGAAGCGATGATGGAGCTGCGGGCATCATGGACGAGTATGGACAGAGCCCCTACAGGATTCAAACTGCACCGGAATACGAACTGTAGTGCTTTCAGCGAGATTACGACGCTCCAGACAATTTTTTCTCTACCATCAAGACGTGGACAGCTGTTCGTGAACCAGAGTCCGTGAATTTTTTTGGACTTTAATATGGACATTGAACTTTTCTTGTGTTGGATGTGCCGCCGCTAGGGCAAATTTGTATTTACATTTACTAAACTGAAATTTTTGTGTTTCAATAATTTTAGTTTTATTAATCTGAAAGAGGGGAGGAGTGATGGGAGGTCGCCAGTCCCTAAGGACTGCAACTGTAGTTTTTACATCTGCCCTGTTGTTGTTTATAACAAATGGAATTTGGTGAATGCGCCTCTTACCCCACCGAAAGGGTAACGCGTTCTCACGCCTGGAAGGGGGTATTGTTCTAAAAAATTACATCACGGTATAGGAGTGTCATTGGGAATTTCCCGCGCTTGGGGGATGTCATTGACCGTGAGAGGATATCCTTCCGCTGACTCTAGACCAATCAGATAAATTGATTGAGTTTCTGTAAATAATCCGCTCCAGAATACAGGAGAAAACTGCCGCGGAATAAAAGGCGGATGCACCCCGAATTGACACTCTCGGAGGCATCTCTCTCACACCCACGTGGTCTGACGCGTGATTTAGGGTACAGTTTATTTGTCTTTAAAAGATCTAATGTTTAAACTTAAGCTATAGTGTGACGCCAACAAAATAATAGAACCGGGTTTTTATTTAAAATGGATCTAACGAAATAAATTAATCAATTTAACTTAAGTCAAACCGGCGTCGCATTAATACATATATATATATATATATATATATGTAAAGGATAATTAAAATAGATTAAAAATTAAATTCCCTACTTAATTCCTCTTTTTCATTTCATCTTCAAGTATCAAACTAATAACCCATTTATTTCTTCCGCACATATGGTCTAGCCAATAAACATGTCTAATTCCAGATAGTTAGATATAATATCCCTGCATGTCAGCATTAACTTTCAAGTACAATCATAAAATCCACGATACTGACATCATCGTTGTTTTAAGTGCTAACCCACTTAGATTTCATTTTGGCGTTCTTTTTTCTCTCACCTCTCAGCGTCAGAACTTGTATAGATTTCAACAAATAAAGATCCTTTTTAAAACTAAGTATGATTCTGGTTAAAAAAAAAGTCAGAATTAAAGCCGGCGGGATTTACCTGCTAATGGAGTTCGAAAAATTTAACTTAAATCAGTTCTTAAAGTTAAAGAATTTTAAAAAACGAACGCTTAATATGCCGGCTATAGAAATAGGAGCTGTAAATAACTATTACGGGACTCCGTCGAACGATGTTTCTATCTGCGTTGAAGAGGTCGGTTTGCGCGAATGAAAGAAACGCGCTATTAATTCCAGGAAGAACATCACTCTTACCGCCAAAGAACTACATTCCTCGTCTTCTCCTAACAAAATTTCAGAGAAATATATTTCAAAAATGGAAGCAAAGAACGAAAATAAAATTAAGCAAGAAGAAAATTAAAACAACCTATATCCATTATAAAAAATGATATTTGATTCGAAGATCTGCAGTCTTTTTTCCAAAAATATAACTTGGAAATGCCCATCCAAACCGTTCTTAGAAATTTTGAAAGTACGTGCGATTCCTTCGATATAACCGAAAAACAGAAAATCATTTTTATAACCAAGTTAATAGTTGGAGCTGTGAAGACTTACATCAAATCACAATCGATCCCTAAATGTTTTTACGAACTGAAAAATAATTTAACACATGAATTCGGAACACAAGTCAATCCAGTGGAGATTAATCTTCAATTATCTAAAATAAAAAAAAACCCCATCAAAATAGACCCACATAGAATACTTCTACACAATAAAAGAAATGGCATCCCGGATAAACATGGAAGAAGCTGAACAGTTTTACATCATAAAAGGATTAAAGGGAAATATATACAAAGAAATGCAGTTACAAAGCTGTAGCAACATAGAGGAACTGAAGGAAAAAATGAAACTTTTTTGAAAAATGAAAATACGTTTTTGAGATCCATGATTGTCAACATTCCTGCAAAAAACTATTTTTCTCTGAATTTTTCTAATAAGATTAGTCACTAATTGAATAAACTACATTGGAAGTTACATAAATGTTTTTTTTATTATTTATGAACCTATCACTTTTTCTTGTACTTTGAGTTACATTTTTTAAATTAATCTCTTTCTATAATGTTCATATTTTATTCTAAAAATTATGTATTAAATTATTAAATAATAAAATGAAACTAATACACACATAACTACACTCTGTCGCAAAAAAATATATGCACCCAGAAGAAATCAAGCTACAATCACGAAACTCGGCAAGAATGTAGTCTGGTAAGAGATATGCAAATGATTAAAATTTCGAAGTCAATGAGACAAGGCTAAGTGTGCTATGTGCATATTAGTTGCGCAACTGGGAGAGTTTAAAAGCATGAGTACGAGCGCCGTACGGCTATCCAAACGAATCTGATGACTTTCATAGACGATATTGAGACTTAGGATGCCTCTAAGACGTAACCGGCGGCAGTACGAGCAGCTGACGGACTTTGATAGGGGCCGTATAATAGGCCTCAGAGAAGCAGGTTGGTCGAATAGACGTATCGGCCGCCACCTCGGTCGGAGCGATATGGTAGTTGCTCGGTGTTGGCAACAGTGGATCACAGAAGGTAGAGTGTACCGTCGCGGAGGGTCAGGACGTCCCAGGAACACAAATGATCGCGAGGATCGTGCAATCAGAAGAGTGGCCACTTCGGCACCAACAACGTCGCTAGCATCGATTCAACGCCACTTACCTCCATCCAGACATCCAGTGCCATCAAGAGAAACCATAAGGAGACGACTGACCGAAGTTGCCTTGAGGAGCCGACGTCCGCTAAGACGCTTACCACTGACCACACATCATAGGCAGTGTCGACTGGATTTTGCCGACCTCGGGCAACTTGGAGTGTGACAGACTGGAGACGTGTCATCTTCAGTGATGAATCCCGATTCAGTCTCAGTGATGATGACCACCGCACACGTGTCTGGAGGCGCACCGGCCAGCGGTCCGATCCGGCATTTATTGTCGAGCGGCATACAGCAATTTCACAAGGTGTGACAGTGTGGGGAGCAATTTCTTGGGACACACGATCATCTTTAGTGGTCCTTCAAGGCACTTTGACAGCTCGCAGATACGTGGACGATATTTTAACGCCGATTGTGCTACCCATGCTATCAAGTCGCCCAGGTGCCATTTATCAACAGGATAATGCTCGTCCACATACTGCGCGACTCTCCCAACAATGTCTTCAAGGATATGACGTCCTACCATGGCCTGCCGGGTCACCAGATCTTTCGCCAATAAAGCATGTCTGGACGCGTTGGGAAGGCAACTGCAGCCGTCCCGAGATACAGGGAGAATTAACTGCGCAGATGCAAAGACTATGGCAGGATCTTCCACAGGGGGTCATAAGTGATCTAATTGAATCGATGCCACGCCGAATTTCGGCTTGTATAGCTGTCAGAGGTGGCTTTACTACTTACTGATTTTTAACCTTTTGCAAGCTGTGACCGCTTAATAAAATGATATTTTGTTCTGAATTTTTAATCATTTGTTTATTTTCATATACACTACATGCATACCAAATTTCGTGAATGTAGCTCAATTTCTTCTGGGTGCATATATTTTTTTGCTACAGAGTGTATTATATAGTTCGGACTAAATTGATTTTATATTGTGACATGGACACAGTATGGTTAGAAATCATATTATTTTTCAGCAATTCTAGGAATTGGAGGCTGGAATCGGGAATTTGAGTTACGATGTAAAAACATGACAAATGATTTGGTGTTTAAGGCTAATCTAAATTACCAGAGCATAATATTTTTTGCGATATGAATGTTTAATTTATTTCAGTTCCGGGACCATGATTAAGCGAATATTTCTTTGGTGATAAAAATTATGTTTGTTCTTCTTAAAGAGTTATACAAGGAACTTAGTGCTGAACATAGTGAATTTGAGCAACAGTTATTTATCATGAATAATACTTGGCTATTACATCAATTACTTGCTGTACAAGGTTATGAGGCGCCTGCCCGTGGGTGCCCTGTTCCCCATTATCTACATGACCTGTTTCTGTCGAAAAGAACGCAGAATCACACAAATCGTTCATCTTAATATCAGTTTATTAAGATCATAACTTAATCCCAATACACAGCAATAATAATAAAGTAAGCAGATCTAGAATAAAAATAAGCAATTTGGATCGAGAATGTTGCACAACTCGTATTAATAAATAATCGCGTAATTGACCACTATATTTAACTTTACTAATTAATTATAATCTCCCTTATACACGCGCTTTCCTTATAGCTTAATCAAAGTCTCTTGCCGCTATATCCTAGGTAAGCAGCTACTTTATTTGTCTTAATTGACGTGGCTTTTATCCGGCTCTAATCTTTGTGGTTTTTTATCCACATTTAGCTTGGGTATACAGGTACGGGTAGGTTAATTCTCGTACTTGGTATTCTTCTAAACGCTATCTTAATCACTTCCACACTAAGACATAGATCTCACATAGCCACTCCGAGAACAGTAAACATCTATTATATATATGATACCTAATTTGCATAATCACGTTCTTCTTGAGTTGGTTGGAAATAATTGTCATTCTGTGTCCAAAGTACCCCAAGAGAACTATTAAAAGAAAACGCGATGAAAGCCCAGTAACAAGGTTTCAGATGTAAATCAGTTGAATTTACAGTCTCAGATGTGAATTCCAAACACAGTTTTGGGCCTTATGATAGTGTTTATTCTGTTCTAACCATTTGTGACCATGATTAAACAAGTTTGTTGCTGAAGATGCATTCAAAACAATGACCATTCATTGGCATTGGTCTCAGAATAATGTATTTCATCCGACATCAAATCAAAACAAAGAGAAGTGTATAAGGAAGAAAAAACCCGCAAAAGATCACTTTGCAGAAAGTTATTGTTTCTCTTTTCCTGTTAATTTTTATTGTAAGTAGCTAAATTCTCAATAATGCAAGTTCACTCTCTTTTGTAGGGGTGAAAGTAATACGTCTCAATGATTTCTTTGCAAATAAGTTTTCTGCTTTTGAACAAATTGTTTTGCTATAAAACGTCGCACAAGGTAACCGTCCTATGAGTACGGTCTTCATACAATTAAATGTATAATATGTAATTTAAAATGCAAAATTCTGCATCTGTATATGTGAAAATACAATAAATGCCAAACAAATTTATATGTAATATATTTCCTCATTACTTAAGATAAAAATTGATAATTATTAATAATTTACGTGTTTAGAGTTCATAACTGTAGTCTGAATATTGTTTGAAAGCATCTGCATAAACACAATTACCAAACAGAGAAAGAAAAGAAAGCGTGAGGAAAACATCGCGTGTTTTTTAGGATAGCCGTGTGGTTATGGCATCGGACTTCTGCATCGTTTACAAAAACAGTCCACCCATTGCTTTCAGGTAATGCGTTATTGAAGCTTTTTTAAAAGATATTTTAGTAACAAAACCAATTTATATATATAAAATAAAAGGTCAAAAATAATCTGTCATTATAGCATGTGGGGCATTTCAGAAGAGAGTAGAACGTAATGCAACAGCAATTACAGAAGCCATCGCAAAATGGCAAGCTTCGGTTCCTCCATTATTGCAATACTGTATAAGTGAACCTCATCATCCAATGAGCGGCTACAATTGCATTCGTGGTGGTTATCCGATTGACTGTTGTGTCTGCAGGTTCGATTCCTGCTCTAAAACAGCGTTTTTTCCACTTACCACAAGATATAAATTTTGAATAGCCTTTACTGAGAGATTATCGAATATTTAAATTTGAATAAATCTTCTATTTTTGTAAAAAAAAAAAAAATAATGAGATTTAGCAAAATTTTCTTCATTATCTTACTAGAAAGTAAATATTCGTTGGTCAATTACAAATTTCCCAATTTTTTTTTATTTTTAAATTTATGTTTGCGATGAAATTATTGTGCACAAACATTTTACATTCAAAAATTGAATGAACTGACTAAAATATACTCACCAAAAAGTTTTTCATTCCAATACGATTCAATATCTCCTCTTTTTGAATGCCAACATCAGATTTATGTTATCTTCTGCTAAAAATTGTTAGGAGTTCTGTCACAATTACTCATTACGTAACTAAATATCTATGTCCCTCTCTCATTTGACATTCACTAATTTCTTATCTCCACATCATTAGGATTGTATGCCTTTCCATGGTTTCAAATGTTCTATACATATTCAACCTGTACTTCTTTTCCTATTACCCCGCATTGTCATGTCAGAAAAGACTAACATGCCAAAGGACCCCATCTATTTAAATGAAAAATATAAATTTATTTTTAACCAACTTTTTTTTAAAAAAAATTCAGCATTTAAATTATATGTTTTGTGAGATAGGTATACTTATAATCCACCGTTTCGGACCAGCTTAAAGATTCAAAAAATCATCATGTATATATCTGTTTAAAAAGTCTCTTGTGGCCACGGTAGCCGAGTGATATAGGTATCGGACCGTGGCTTGCTTTGTCACGGGTTCGAGCCCAGTACCACTAAAGACCAGCCGTGTAGGGCAGCGATGCACGTTAAATCTGTCGAGAGCTGAAACGTCCTCCCGTTGGTGTAGTGTGGTAGTTAGGAGAGGGGGTGCCAGCTCAGGTATCGTCCACGTCACTTGACCATGGTTCAAAATTACGTTGTTCGTCGCCAAAAGCTTTCGTGTAGCTGAACAGTGCGACGTTAATAATCAAGCAATTAAAAAATCTCTTTTGTAGATCACCGTTTTGAAAAAAATAGAACCATAGTTGTGGTGCACCAGTTTGGATACACGGGTGGGTTTAAAGTTGCGGGTGTATTAATCAGTAAATTAAACCAGTGTTCTCTTATTTTTACTTTCTTATTTTACAGTTAATAATTATTTTTTGTTAATTATTTTTTTTGTATTTCTCATTGAATCGCGTGAAACCCCACTTAAAAAAAAAGAAAAGTTTTTTGGCGCCTAAAAAAAATTCAGAATTACAAAATTAAGTTCTGATTCAACTCCTTGCTGTTATAGATAATTTTGACAGTTATCCCATTCCCTGCTTTGTCGGCAAGCAAGTTAAAGTTCTTCAGCAACCATTTGAGATAACATGAAATAAAAAGTAACACACTTTTCAAATATCTCTTCAGATACTGGAATATATAAAACGTAATTTATAATAATTTTGTAAATCGATGTAGCAACAGCGCCCCTTATCTGTATTTCGTCCATTTATCTATGACTAAAGAAATTAATTTCTTCCCTTTTATTTAATTTTAGATGTAGCACACACACACACATATATATATATATATATATATATATATATATATATATATATATATATATATATATATATATATATATTCTACGAAAGTATCTCTATAATATTATAACTAAAACAGGAAAGAGAACAAAGCATAAGTTAGCAAAGTGACGTTCAGGATGGCCGAGTGGTTATGGCATCGGACTTCTGCACTCTTTGCAAAACGCGCCATCTTCTCAAGTTCAGTTCATGTGAGGTTGGAATATTGCAGAGAAAAAATAAAATTGGTCATGGTTCGGAATTACGTAAAAAGAATGAAAAACAAAAAAATAAAATATGATTAAAATATGACACAATTTAGAGGACATTTGATCGAATCACATCGGCCATTAGGTAAGCCATGTCAAGATGGCAAGCTTTGGATCTTCCATTTCTGCAGAATTGTTTGAAAGAGCCATCCTAGTCCTGTGAGTAGTCGCTGATGCAAAGGTGGTGGTTATCCGATTTACTGT
>BMAU01017650.1:0-28230 GCA_019973935.1 Trichonephila clavipes | reverse complement strand
TTTCATAATAAAAAAAAATACACACAACAACACTGACATAATTTATGTTTATTATCTGGCTTTTTCCGTCATCAAATAGCTATCTTTGATCCCAAAACCAAATTAAAGAAAAAAAAAAACCTTTTGTTTTATTTGCTGTATTTCCTCAATGAGAGATTTTTTTATTACGTTTTAAATAAAATATTACTCGTTAAAAGAAAAAACGAAACCCAGACCCTGAGAAAATTCTAAGATAAACAACAATTCAACACTAATTATTATTGAAATACTGTACATTAGTTGTAGAAAAAGAAAAAAGGAAGTCATGATTCACTTTTCAGCCAGGCTGCATAGTACGTTTGCTAATCATTTGATTGACCTTCACTCTTATGGTATGGTTATTATCAATATTAGTTCCCTCCCATCTTTTATGCGTTTGCTTTTCGCTTAGGGAAATTGTAAATAATTGAGTTTTGCGATATTTGGAAAGAATTGATTGGTTTAACATTTCTGTAGGATAATTGAAAAGTGTCTGATTTGCGTCCTTTATTATGGTCTTGTACTTTTGAATCATTTTAGTTCAGTTTTATTGGATTTTTTCTCAAATCATCAAAGAATTGAATAGTCCTTGAAAGAAGGTAAGTATACTTTCTATAAATTAAAATATTCACTAGAATTCCGATTTGTATCGTGTACAGTAAAAATAATTCTAAACAAATGACTGGGGTGACTGAGTCCCCCCGCACTACCATTAATGTTAGTATCGAGTACGCGCCTGCTCCCGGGTTAAAACATTTTGAAGTCTTCTCGCTTTAAATGTTAAAAAGTAACACAATTATTCTTCATCGGAATTTTATATTCTTTTTCATAATTTAACATTAATTCTAAATGCTAATTGTGTGAGGTTTAAAAATTACAGTTCTTTTAAACAGTTATTTACAATTATAGCATTTATCTAAAAAAATCATTTTACATTTTTGTATACAATGTCGTGCACACAGTTTTACTCTCCTTACAGTTCAGCTATTATATCAAGAATAATGTTTTATTTTTTTAAAAAAAGAACTCGTGCGAAGAGTCGGTGTTTCAGCCAGTATACGTTTGATGTATCATTACTGAAGAAGGTATTTTATAAATAATTTCTTATTACTGAATTTTGCCGCTGTAGCCGAGTGGTATAGGTATCGGATCGTGGCTTGCCTTGTCACGAGTTCGAGCCCAGTACCACTAAAGACCCGCCGTGTAGGGCAGCGCGATGCACGTTAAATCTGTTGAGAGCTGAAACGTTTTCCCGTTGGTGTGGTGTGGTAGTTAGGAGAGAGGGGTGCCAGCTCAGGTGTCATCCACGTCACTTGACAATGGTTCAAAATTACGTGGTCCGTCGTCAAAAGCCCTCGTGCAGCTGAACAGTGCGACGTTAATAATCAATCAATCAATCTTATTACTAAATTAAGAACAAGTTTAATAATTATTAGGGACTTCCACTGGCTTGTCTTGTAGAGGAAAGTTTTTCAAAGGAAGGTTTAATATCAGAAATTGACACTTAAAGAGTTATTTTTCTATATTTAGCTGAGATCTATATTTTGTCTTCAAGGCATGCACTGCAGAAAATCCGGTTTGAAAAAGGTAGGATGTTGAAAATGGTAATAGTATACGAAGTGCTTTTGTTTTCAGTACAGATAATTCCTCATCCACCTCTACCCCAAATTCAAAGAGCGATTTATTACAAAATTGCCTTTTAATTTTTCACTGGATGTGAAATCTATGAAGATTTCTTCTTCGGAAGTTGAAGAAATCTTCCCAGAAGGGCTAATTCTGGAGTATCTTGAAATAAATCCCTAATCCACTCGTAACGTGCTACCAAGCTGTCCTCATCCAGAAAATACTTTTTAAAATTCTTTGCCAACATAGCTAAATGATTTTACATGTTTTAAAAACAACTTTCACATGTTGTTCTACAGATTTGTAAGTTTTAACACATATCGAGCTGGGGCTTTTTTTCCATCATTTACTTCAGTAGTGGCAAATCCAAAATTTAAGTATTTTTGAGAAGATCGCCTTGATTTAATTTTCGGAACCATGCTCGTTCGTCTGTGTGCTTGTTGATTCTTTATTATGGTCGAATGTTTGCTTACGACTTAAAAATGTATGTATGATATTGTTTTAATCTACTGCCGTAAATACTTAATTACCGTGAATTACAATTAACGTGGAAATTAAAAAAAATGTACATTCAAGCTAGATTCGGTAGCTATAGGAGTATCGAGTCGACCAAAACTGACGGGAATTGTACGAGGAAAAGCATTTTTTCATGTTTTGCGCAGACGTCCGATAGGTTGCCCAGACTCACGCAAACGTACCCTATAATGCCAGATGTGATGGATATGATAGAGAGCGACATTGACTAGACTATTTTTCTAATGACATTTGTACTTTGAGAAATGAATATGCTGAAGGAAATAAATCTTTAATTAAATACATCATTTTGCGATCTGTTCCAATTTAAAAATTAGAGAAAGAAAAATAACATAATTCTAAGTAATATATATTTTAAGTAATTTTCTTAAAAATATACACTCTGCCCCAAAAAATATATGCACCCAGAAGAAATCAAGCTACAATCACGAAACTCGGCAAGAATGTAGTCTGGTAAGAGATATGCAAATGATTAAAATTTCGAAGCCAATGAGACAAGGCTAAGTGTGCTATGCGCATATTAGTTGCGCAACTGGGAGAGTTTAAAAGCATGAGTACGAGCGCCGTACGGCTATCCAAACGAATCTGATGACTTTGATAGACGATATTGAGACTTAGGATGCCTCTAAGACGTAACCGGCGGCAGTACGAGCAGCTGACGGACTTTGATAGCGAGGGCCGTATAATAGGCCTCAGAGAAGCAGGTTGGTCGAATAGACGTATCGGCCGCCACCTCGGTCGGAGCGATATGGTAGTTGCTCGGTGTTGGCAACAGTGGATCACAGAAGGTAGAGTGTACCGTCGCGGAGGGTCAGGACGTCCCAGGAACACAAATGATCGCGAGGATCGTGCAATCAGAAGAGTGGCCACTTCGGCACCAACAACGTCGCTAGCATCGATTCAACGCCACTTACCTCCTTCCAGACATCCAGTGCCATCAAGAGAAACCATAAGGAGACGACTGACCGAAGTTGGCTTGAGGAGCCGACGTCCGCTAAGACGCTTACCACTGACCCCACATCATAGGCAGTGTCGACTGGATTTTGCCGACCTCAGGCAACTTGGGTGTGACAGACTGGAGACGTGTCATCTTCAGTGATGAATCCCGATTCAGTCTCAGTGCTGATGACCACCGCACACGTGTCTGGAGGCGCACCGGCCAGTCCGATCCGGCATTTATTGTCGAGCGGCATACAGCAATTTCACAAGGTGTGACAGTGTGGGGAGCAATTTCTTGGGACACGATCATCTTTAGTGGTCCTTCAAGGCACTTTGACAGTTCGCAGATACGTGGACGATATTTTAACGCCGATTGTGCTACCCATGCTATCAAGTCGTCCATGTGCCATTTATCAACAGGATAATGCTCGTCCACATACTGCGCGACTCTCCCAACAATGTCTTCAAGGATATGACGTCCTACCATGGCGCCAGGTCACCAGATCTTTCGCCAATAGAGCATGTCTGGACGCGCTGGGAAGGCAACTGCAGCCGTCCCGAGATACAGGAGAATTAACTGCGCAGATGCAAAGACTATGGCAGGATCTTCCACAGGGGGTCATAAGTGATCTAATTGAATCGATGCCACGCCGAATTTCGGCTTGTATAGCTGCCAGAGGTGGCTTTACTACTTACTGATTTTTAACCTTTTGCAAGCTGTAACCGCTTAATAAAATGATATTTTGTTCTGAATTTTTAATCATTTGTTTATTTTCATATACACTACATGCATACCAAATTTCGTGAATGTAGCTCAATTTTTTCTGGGTGCATATATTTTTTTGCGACAGAGTGTATATTACTTAAAAGTTACATATACACAAAATTTAATATACTTATCGTATTAATTTGTACTGTTTATAATTAAGTTCGTATTGTAACTTTAGCGTCTCTCTCTCAAAATGCATTTTTATTGCAGTAAATACATTATTGTTGTACAGGGGGGCGAGACAAAAATTATGATTGAAAATTGGGTCGCCAGTATTGAAAGTTTGAGAAACACTGCTTTCATTGTATGAGTGGTGCACAGAGTATTTTATGACTAATTAATACTAAATTAAGAACAAGTTTAGTAATTATTAGCTACTTCCATGGGCTTGTCTTACACAGCAAAAGTTTTCGAAAGGAGTTTTAAGATAAGAAATTGACCCTCTGAGTTCATTTTCTATATTTAGCTGATATCTATATTTTGTCTTCTAAGCAACCACCGCATTTTGTAATATGTTCCAATTTAAAAATCAGAGAAAGGAAAAATTACTTAGTAATTATCCTATTACTTAACTTTTTTGCTTAAAAGTAACATACAAAATTTAATACTTATGTCATGAATTTGTACTTTAATATTGCATTCAGTGCAGTATTATTGCATTCAGTAGATTATTATGTATAAGGGGGGGGCGCGATAAAAATTGTGATTGAAAAGGGGGGCGCCAGTATTGAAAGTTTGAGAAGCACTGCATTACGTTAAGGCAACTGAATAATTACTAAAGTAAAGGGAAAAAATCCGATTCACCGCGCATCAACTCACACCTGATTAAAAAAGCAATCACCACTACACTGACAGGAGGTGATTCAAACACGTAACCTTCTGACCTGGAGTCAGACGCGCTACCGTTGCGCCACCGAGTCACGATAACGGGTTAATTTCTGAATATTTAATTGACATGATCAGGAATGACATTTAAAATATCTACAGTACTTTGGCATTAAGTAAAAATTCGAATATTAAAAACTTACGTATATTTATCGTCGTGCATTTCATATGTAAAGAGCAAAGTAAGTATACTTGCAAAGGTTTCTGACAGTACTGAAAACTGAGTCATATAGATCTGGATGAGGATGCCCTACATTGGTGTCACTAGTACAAAGCCTTTCTTCTCCTTTTTTGATTTCAATTTTTACATGGGATTCGAGTCCCAGAAACTACGAAATTGCCAAGCGAGGATTGACAAGTTGTTTTCCTAAGTAATGTTTTGCACAAATTCCTTTTCTAAAGCAGAGCAAAAGTAACGTGCACACATTGATCCGGACGTGATGAACACGCAACCTTCTGATCTGGAGTCAGACGCGCTACCGTTGCTCCACCAAGTCATGTCTTCTTCCGACATTCTGCGATTCCCTGCGATATTCTTAAGAGACATATAATTGAAAGGTAATTAAACAATTACCAGTCCTTTTTACCGCCATTGTACCTTTTAAAAGTGCAGGCCAGGTAGAAAATTAGTAAATGAATCGCACCTGTTTTTCACACACTTCCTGTTCTGAAATGTAAGGATTGATATTTTTAGAAGCACTCAATCAACACATTGTTGCTGGAGATGAAACTCTTGAATTTGGTTTTCTGACAAATGACGAGAACGGAACCTAGCCTTAAGTTCTCAATCATTACCATTATTCTCATTTTAGAATTTTGAGCTTAAGTTATCCGACTACGTTGAAAACGTCATTTTCGGTCAAAAATCACATTTTCTTTTTATTTGATATTTTTAAAATGCAAACAATTATCTTTCTAAATCTGCCTTTGATTTGTCTGTGCGATAATTAGAAAAAAGTTACAGGTGTTTAAAATATTATTACAGCGGTGAAATTGAAACCGGAAGAGGTGAAATCGAAACCGGAAGTTGACTGCTTCACATGCTTTTACCCATAATTTTTGCAATTTCAACCCATTATAATTTTAAAAACAATTTCTGGCATTTTTTTTTAAACTATTTTATTGATAGGCAACAATTTCAATCTTTTAATTGGACTTTTGCGATTGGCAACATCTGTTTCTTCTGACCTCATATGTTTTTGTTTTGATTTGAATCTTTCGAATGTTGCTCGCAAATTTCTTCAAAAACCTGATTTTTTGCTTTAATTGCACAATTTTTAATTGTTAATTGTTTCTGAACATTCTGCTTTTGATATTATCAAATTGAATCAAATTAACCTCTTGAAAACGCAACTATGCTGGTGAGACATTTACAAAAACAGTGGAAGTGTTGACTTGTAATGTTCTTGACTTGAAGTGCTCAAATTTGTGATGAACGAAAACTGGGATAAGTAAAGGTATTTTTACAGAACAAAGAATGTTTTAGTGGAACATTAAGAGGTAATAGAATATTTTATTTAAATTGGGAAGTGTGTTTTTCAAGTTTGTGTTTCTCCAATTGTTTTGAGAACAATCTGTACCTGCATGAAGATTACATGTTTGGACTGACTTCTAATGTGACTTGAAAAATGCTCCGATTAAAGTTTTATCGTCCTTTTTCAGCTACTGAAAAGCTAAAAAAGCAAAGTGTTATTAATTTGCAACCTATTTTTTAGAAGGTGAGTGATTGAAAGATGATATTTACCTGTGAAAAAGCTATGTGCTAAGCTGAACTGGCCTTGTATGACAAAAGGAGCATTTAGACTTTGTGAAAGAAAGTCTTGTCTGTGCTGCTACACCAACGGCTAAAGATGCCATGAACGACACTGCTTTTTAAGCGAAAAGCATTATAAAATGTTTCAAAATGTCAGTTGAAGAATGTGGAATATCCGTTGACGGCAGAGACACATGGACATTCATCGCTAAATGTGGTTTCTATAGAAACTTTATACATTGACACTGGGAAATTCTAGATTTAGAAATGTTACCAAAGTTTTTAGAATTCTATAAGTCCAGTCATATATGCGTGTTCCTGCAATCATCTGGGATTTACTTCAAACATAGTGCGTACAAAATCTTTTTATGTTTTTTGCACTACGAAATCTTAAAAATATGTATTTCTTTTGTGATGGTGATTCCAAGGATACTTTTCTGTTAAAGATGTATATGGTGTCAACAATGTCATCATATGAGTGCATAAGATACTTCTAAGAAAGATTGAGTAGTCGGAAAAGAAATTTTTTAAAAGGCGAGAAAAACCTCGGTGAGAAGGAAAAACTTATCAATGTTATGTTTAATAAAATTCTACACTGTTTTAGCACTAACACCAATAACGCCAAAGCTCTGCTTAGTGCTACAATAGCAGTATTTTTTCACTGTTGCTCCAACAGGGAGAAACCCATACATGGGCCGTGCCCGATTTGAGCTGAGAACTGGTGTGACTATCAACGAGGAAACGACACCAGAAAACAATAAACAGAAAAAATTGTATGTATTTCTGTGAAACTGTAAAATATTGTTAAACCTGTGTACACAAAGCAGAGTGATAAGCAGTTATTATAAAATTGCCTCCACGGTAAGACACAAATAAAAATGTATCATTTAACGCCTGTTTGTGGCAAATCATTTTGAAAGAAACTTTTATCGAGCTAAAACCATTTTCTTTGGGTACCCATATATTACCGTCATTATTTTTAAAAAGCTTTCATTGATGTGTTAGGTATTTTGAAAGCATTTGGCATAAATGCAGGGAATTATATACTGCGTGATGAGAGATTTGTTGACATCTTTCGAGTCGGTGACTCGAAACAACATTTTTGCCTTTTATAAAATCAACCAGAAAAAAAAAAAGGGAGGCCCAAAGAAAGAAAAAATTTAACGAACTTCCAAAGAGTGGGAGTGTTACTTATAAATCAGGAGAGTTTTAGTAGTATACTTGTCATATTTTGTTTTGAAATTGATTTTATAAAGTTTAAATGCATTTTTCTCAAACCATTTTTTTGTAAATTTCATGATATTTCAAACATGATATCTAAAAAACTATTAGAGATACTTGTATGAAATTTTACACAAATGTTATTATTGCTATTATCTAGAGAATGACCTACAAGCTAAGAAATTGAACAATTTTTAGTTATTTTATAGTTGTATTTCTTTCTGAAAGTTACGATAATTTGATTGAATTTCCTAGTTCGCAAGCTCGACTGGCCATATCTTTTGATTCAAAAGAAGTAATTTAGCACTTGTAGGTCATTCTCTAGAAATGTGTTTTAAAAATGTATTGCAGCAATATTTTATGGAAAATATAAAATATTTTAAAAAATAGAGAGTTTGAAAAAATTCCAAAATTTGATTAAAATTTCTTTAAAAATTTTAATTTTTGCAAATTTTTATGTACATATATTATTTCTAACTGTACTTTTTATTATTGTGTATAAAAGTGAAACTGAAAATGTAAAAATATTAGAGATTTTTTGAAAACTTAAAAAAAAAGTCTCCGAACGTAGTCGGGGATACCTTAAACAAATTGAATGGGTTTTAATACACCGGATGCAAATTTCTTATTGGAACCCTAATGATACGCACTCTATATTAGATAAACAAAAAAAAAATATCGGAATTTTAGCTTAGAAGATTATTGTTTGATTAATAGTGTAAATCCATACTCTTTCTTAAGACGAAAAAAAAAACAATCAAAAAATTTGTTTGACCCGGACGTGATTTGAACACGCAGCCTTCTGAAATAGAGTCAGACGCGCTACCGTTGCGCCACCGAGTCACACGGCCTGGTTCGTTGTGGAAATATTATACTATGCAAAGTAGTATTAAAAATGGAAATTTTACGCAAGAAAAAATATCTTAAAGTGTGAAACTTTGTGAGAATAGTCTGTTCAAGGTGTAAGACGTAAAAGCCATAAAAATATTATCTTAATTCGCGAAATGTAAGAAATGTTGGAGGATGAAATAACCAGACAAAACTTGCTTCGTCGTGTACATGTGGACTAATTTATTAAAATGGTCCCTTAATACTTACAATGGAACAAAAAACAAATACACATGAATGCCAACAAGTTCTACCAATATGAGTATCTAAATTTTAAATTTATTTCCCGGACTGTCTAATTCAAGGAGCGAACTGTAAAAGTCAATATGGAGCCATTTATTTACATGGCTTTCAGGGATATTTTCGGAAAAGGTTTGTTGTAAACTGCCTAATTTCTCAAGTCTAAACTTGTCTCGTCTTGAGTGAGTGAGTGAATGTTTGGTTCTATGGCGCAAGAGCCAAATTTGGCTATACTGCGCCACACGTTACATGTCTCGTCTTATCCATCGTCCCACAAATGATTGTTTCTATTGAAGCTCTGCCCACACGTTGAAAGCAAAAGCAGAAAAGTTTTCTTATGCTCTTACACAGTGACGGACTAAGCAAACGTAGGTCGATGGGGGAATTCTTAAAAAAAATATTAGAAATATGCATTACACTGCTGTTGGATTTTTGTCGCGTAATACTTGTTGCATTCTTGCATGGATACTGTCATCTTCAGGGACATACGAAAAGCACATCATTTAATTCTTGATATTTTCTACAATAGTCCTGTGCAAGATTTAAGAATATAACAAAGCAAACCACTTCACATTCGGACGTGGTGGAATCAGACCATTTGCCCATTTAGATTAAAGGCAGTAATATAGAGCCTAGGCGATGCGAAATATGTCACATTCTGAGAAAATTCGTTCATTACGTCAGTGTTTCTCAAAGTGTGGGGCGCGCCCCCCTGGGGGGGCGCGAGCGTATCTAAAATTTAAAGATTTTAAAAAAAAAAATAACCGGAAAGAGAAGTAAAACAAAATGCTTTCTTTCATAATAAAAAAAAATACACACAACAACACTGACATAATTTATGTTTATTATCTGGCTTTTTTCCGTCATCAAATAGCTATCTTTGATCCCAAAACCAAATTAAAGAAAAAAAAACCTTTTTGTTTTATTTGCTGTATTTCCTCAATGAGAGATTTTTTTATTACGTTTTAAAATAAAATATTACTCGTTAAAAGAAAAAACGAAATCCAGACCCTGAGAAAAATTGTAAGATAAACAATTCAACACTAATTATTATTGAAATACTGTACATTAGTTGTAGAAAAAGAAAAGGAAGTCATGATTCACTTTTCAGCCAGGCTGCATAGTACGTTTGCTAATCATTTGATTGACCTTCACTCTTATGGTATGGTTATTATCAATATTAGTTCCCTCCCATCTTTTATGCGTTTGCTTTTCACTTAGGGAAATTGTAAATAATTGAGTTTTGCGATATTTGGAAAAGAATTGATTGGTTTAACATTTCTGTAGGATAATTGAAAAGTGTCTGATTTGCGTCCTTTATTATGGTCTTGTACTTTTGAATCATTTTAGTTCAGTTTTATTGGATTTTTTCTCAAATCATCAAAGAATTGAATAGTCCTTGAAAGAAGGTAAGTATACTTTCTATAAATTAAAATATTCTCTAGAATTCCGATTTGTATCGTGTACAGTAAAAATAATTCTAAACAAATGACTGGGGTGACTGAGTCCCCCCGCACTACCATTAATGTTAGTATCGAGTACGCGCCTGCTCCCGGGTTAAAACATTTTGAAGTCTTCTCGTTTTAATGTTAAAAAGTAACACAATTATTCTTCATCGGAATTTTATATTCTTTTTCATAATTTAACATTAATTCTAAATGCTAATTGTGTGAGGTTTAAAATTACAGTTCTTTTAAACAGTTATTTACAATTATAGCATTTATCTAAAAAAAATCATTTTACATTTTTGTATACAATGTCGTGCACACAGTTTTACTCTCCTTACAGTTCAGCTATTATATCAAGAATAATGTTTTATTTTTTTAAAAAAAGAACTCGTGCGAAGAGTCGGTGTTTCAGCCAGTATACGTTTGATGTATCATTACTGAAGAAGGTATTTTATAAATAATTTCTTATTACTGAATTTTGCCGCTGTAGCCGAGTGGTATAGGTATCGGATCGTGGCTTGCCTTGTCACGAGTTCGAGCCCAGTACCACTAAAGACCCGCCGTGTAGGGCAGCGCGATGCACGTTAAATCTGTTGAGAGCTGAAACGTTTTCCCGTTGGTGTGGTGTGGTAGTTAGGAGAGAGGGGTGCCAGCTCAGGTGTCATCCACGTCACTTGACAATGGTTCAAAATTACGTGGTCCGTCGTCAAAAGCCCTCGTGCAGCTGAACAGTGCGACGTTAATAATCAATCAATCAATCTTATTACTAAATTAAGAACAAGTTTAATAATTATTAGGGACTTCCACGGGCTTGTCTTGTAGAGGAAAGTTTTTCAAAGGAAGGTTTAATATCAGAAATTGACACTTAAAGAGTTATTTTTCTATATTTAGCTGAGATCTATATTTTGTCTTCAAGGCATGCACTGCAGAAAATCCGGTTTGAAAAAGGTAGGATGTTGAAAATGGTAATAGTATACGAAGTGCTTTTGTTTTCAGTACAGATAATTCCTCATCCACCTCTACCCCAAATTCAAAGAGCGATTTATTACAAAATTGCCTTTTAATTTTTCACTGAATGTGAAATCTATGAAGATTTCTTCTTCGGAAGTTGAAGAAATCTTCCCAGAAGGGCTAATTCTGGAGTATCTTGAAATAAATCCCTAATCCACTCGTAACGTGCTACCAAGCTGTCCTCATCCAGAAAATACTTTTTAAAATTCTTTGCCAACATAGCTAAATGATTTTACATGTTTTAAAAACAACTTTCACATGTTGTTCTACAGATTTGTAAGTTTTAACACATATCGAGCTGGGGCTTTTTTCCATCATTTACTTCAGTAGTGGCAAATCAAAATTTAAGTATTTTTGAGAAGATCGCCTTGATTTAATTTTCGGAACCATGCTCGTTCGTCTGTGTGCTTGTTGATTCTTTATTATGGTCGAATGTTTGCTTACGACTTAAAAATGTATGTATGATATTGTTTTAATCTACTGCCGTAAATACTTAATTACCGTGAATTACAATTAACGTGGAAATTAAAAAAATGTACATTCAAGCTAGATTCGGTAGCTATAGGAGTATCGAGTCGACCAAAACTGACGGGAATTGTACGAGGAAAAGCATTTTTTTCATGTTTTGCGCAGACGTCCGATAGGTTGCCCAGACTCACGCAAACGTACCCTATAATGCCAGATGTGATGGATATGATAGAGAGCGACATTGACTAGACTATTTTTCTAATGACATTTGTACTTTGAGAAATGAATGCTGAAGGAAATAAATCTTTAATTAAATACATCATTTTGCGATCTGTTCCAATTTAAAAATTAGAGAAAGAAAAATAACATAATTCTAAGTAATATATATTTTAAGTAATTTTCTTAAAATATATATTACTTAAAAGTTACATATACACAAAATTTAATATACTTATCAAATTAATTTGTACTGTTTATAATTAAGTTCGTATTGTAACTTTAGCGTCTCTCTCTCAAAGTGCATTTTTATTGCAGTAAATACATTATTGTTGTACAGGGGGGCGAGACAAAAATTATGATTGAAAATTGGGTCGCCAGTATTGAAAGTTTGAGAAACACTGCTTTCATTGTATGAGTGGTGCACAGAGTATTTTATGACTAATTAATACTAAATTAAGAACAAGTTTAATAATTATTAGCTACTTCCATGGGCTTGTCTTACACAGCAAAGTTTTCGAAAGGAGTTTTAAGATAAGAAATTGACCCTCTGGGTTCATTTTCTATATTTAGCTGATATCTATATTTTGTCTTCTAAGCAACCACCGCATTTTGTAATATGTTCCAATTTAAAAATCAGAGAAGGGAAAAATTACTTAGTAATTATCCTATTACTTAACTTTTTTTGCTTAAAAGTAACATACAAAATTTAATACTTATGTCATGAATTTGTACTTTAATATTGTTGCTTTATCGTAAAAGTGCATTATTATTGCATTCAGTAAATTATTATGTATAAGGGGGGGCGCGATAAAAATTGTGATTGAAAAGGGGGGCGCCAGTATTGAAAGTTTGAGAAGCACTGCATTACGTTAAGGCAACTGAATAATTACTAAAGTAAAGGGAAAAAATCCGGTTCACCGCGCATCAACTCACACATGATTAAAAAAGCAATCACCACTACACTGACCCGTACGTGATTCGAACACGCAACCTTCTGATCTGGAGTCAGACGCGCTACCGTTGCGCCACCGAGTCACGATAACGGGTTAATTTCTGAATATTTAATTGACATGATCAGGAATGACATTTAAAATATGTACAGTACTTTGGCATTAAGTAAAATTCGAATATTAAAACTTACGTATATTTATCGTCGTGCATTTCATATGTAGAGAGCAAAGTAAGTATACTTGCAAAGGTTTCTGACAGTACTGAAAACTGAGTCATATAGATCTGGATGAGGATGCCCTACATTGGTGTCACTAGTACAAAGCCTTTCTTCTCCTTTTTTGATTTCAATTTTTACATGGGATTCGAGTCCCAGAAACTACGAATTTGCCAAGCGAGGATTGACAAGTTGTTTTCCTAAGTAATGTTTTGCACAAATTCCTTTTCTAAAGCAGAGCAAAAGTAACGTGCACACATTGATCCGGACGTGATGAACACGCAACCTTCTGATCTGAAGTCAGACGCGCTACCGTTGCGCCACCGAGTCATGTCTGCTTCCGACATTCTGCGATTCCCTGCGATATTCTTAAGAGACATATAATTGAAAGGTAATTAAACAATTACCAGTCCTTTTTACCGCCATTGTACGTTTTAAAAGTGCAGGCCAGGTAGAAAATTAGTAAATGAATCGCACCTGTTTTTCACACACTTCCTGTTCTGAAATGTAAGGATTGATATTTTTAGAAGCACTCAATCAACACATTGTTGCTGGAGATGAAACTCTTGAATTTGGTTTTCTGACAAATGACGAGAACGGAACCTAGCCTTAAGTTCTCAATCATTACCATTATTCTCATTTTAGAATTTTGAGCTTAAACAAATTGAATGGGTTTTAATACACCGGATGCAAATTTCTTATTGGAACCCTAATGATACGCACTCTATATTAGATAAACAAAAAAAAATCGGAATTTTAGAAGATTATTGTTTGATTAATAGAGTAAATCCATACTCTTTCTTAAGACGGAAAAAAAACAATCAAAAAAATATTTGACCCGGACGTGATTTGAACACGCAACCTTCTGATCTGGAGTCAGACGCGCTACCGTTGCGCCACCGAGTCACACAGCCTGGTTCGTTGTAGAAATAGTATACTATGCAAAGTAGTATTAAAAATGGAAATTTTACGCAAGAAAAAATATCTTAAAGTGTGAAACTTTGTGAGAATAGTCTGTTCAAGGTGTAAGACGTAAAAGCCATAAAAATATTATCTTAATTCGCGAAATGTAAGAAATGTTGGAGGATGAAATAACCAGACAAAACTTGCTTCGTCGTGTAAATGTGGACTAATTTATTAAAACGGTCCCATAATACTTACAGTGGAATAAAAAACAAATACACATGAATGCCAACAAGTTCTACCAATATGAGTACCTAAATTTTAAATTTATTTCCCGGACTGTCTAATTCAAGGAGCGAACTGTAAAAGTCAATATGGAGCCATTTATTTACATGGCTTTCAGGGATATTTTCGGAAAAGGTTTGTTGTAAACTGCCTAATTTCTCAAGTCTAAACTTGTCTCGTCTTGAGTGAGTGAGTGAATGTTTGGTTCTATGGCGCAAGAGCCAAATTTGGCTATACTGCGCCACACGTTACATGTCTCGTCTTATCCATCGTCCCACAAATGATTGTTTCTATTGATGCTCGTCCCACACGTTGAAAGCCACACGCAGAAAAGTTTTCTTATGCTCTTACACAGTGACGTACTAAGCAAACGTAGGTCGAAGGGAAAATTCTTAAAAAAAATATTAGAAATATGCATTACACTGCTGTTGGATTTTTGTCGCGTAATACTTGTTGCATTCTTGCATGGATACTGTCATCTTCAGGGACAAACGAAAAGCACATCATTTAATTCTTGATATTTTCTACAACAGTCCTGTGCAAGATTTAAGAATATAACAAAGCAAACCACTTCACATTCGGACGTGGTGGAATCAGACCATTTGCCCATTTAGATTCAAAGGCGGTAATATAGAGCCTTGGCGATGCGAAATATGTCACATTCTGAGAAAATTCGTTCATTACGTTAAGGCAACTGAATAATTACTAAAGTAAAGGGAAAAAATCCGGTTCACCGCGCATCAACTCACACCTGATTAAAAAAGCAATCACCACTACACTGACCCGGACGTGATTCGAACACGCAACCTTCTGATCTGGAGTCAGACGCGCTACCGTTGCGCCACCGAGTCATGTCTGCTTCCGACATTCTGCGATTCCCTGCGATATTCTTAAGAGACATAATTGAAAGGTAATTAAACAATTACCAGTCCTTTTTACCGCCATTGTACCTTTTAAAAGTGCAGGCCAAGTGGAAAATTAGTAAATGAATCGCACCTGTTTTTCACACACTTCCTGTTCTGAAATGTAAGGATTGATATTTTAAGAAGCACTCAATCAACACATTGTTGCTGGAGATGAAACTCTTGAATTTGGTTTTCTGACAAATGACGAGAACGGAACCTAGCCTTAAGTTCTCAATCATTACCATTATTCTCATTTTAGAATTTTGAGCTTAAACAAATTGAATGAGTTTCAATACACCGGATGCAAATTTCTTATTGGAACCCTAATGATACGCACTCTATATTAGATAAACAAAAAAAAATCGGAATTTTAGAAGATTATTGTTTGATTAATAGTGTAAATCCATACTCTTTCTTAAGACGGAAAAAAAAACAATCAAAAAATTTGTTTGACCCGGACGTGATTTGAACACGCAACCTTCTGATCTGGAGTCAGACGCGCTACCGTTCCACCACCGAGTCACACGGCCTGGTTCGTTGTAGAAATAGTATACTATGCAAAGTAGTATTAAAAATGGAAATTTTACGCAAAAAATATCTTAAAGTGTAAAACTGTGTGAGAATAGTCTGTTCAAGGTGTAAGACGTAAAAGCCATAAAATTATTATCTTAATTCGCGAAATGTAAGAAATGTTGGAGGATGAAATACCCAGACAAAACTTGCTTCGTCGTGTAAATGTGGACTAATTTATTAAAACGGTCCCTTAATACTTACAGTGGAATAAAAAACAAATACACATGAATGCCAACAAGTTCTACCAATATGAGTATCTAAATTTTAAATTTATTTCCCGGACTGTCTAATTCAAGGAGCGAACTGTAAAAGTCAATATGGAGCCATTTATTTACATGGCTTTCAGGGATATTTTCGGAAAAGGTTTGTTGTAAACTGCCTAATTTCTCAAGTCTAAACTTGACTCGTCTTGAGTGAGTGAGTGAATGTTTGGTTCTATGGCGCAAGAGCGAAATTTGGCTATACTGCGCAACACGTTACATGTCTCGTCTTATCCATCGTCCCACAAATGATTTTTTTCTATTGATGCTCTGCCCACACGTTGAAAGCCACATGCAGAAAAGTTTTCTTATGCTCTTACACAGTGACGGACTAAGCAAACGTAGGTCGAAGGGGAATTCTTAAAAAAAAAATATTAGAAATTTGCATTACACTGCTTTTGGAGTTTTGTCGCGTAATACTTGTTGCATTCTTGCATGGATACTGTCATCTTCAGGGACATACGAAAAGCACATCATTTAATTCTTGATATTTTCTACAACAGTCCTGTGCAAGATTTAAGAATATAACAAAGCAAACCACTTCACATTCGGACGTGGTGGAATCAGACCATTTGACCATTTATATTCAAAGGCGGTAATATAGAGCCTTGGCGATGCGAAATATGTCACATTCTGAGAAAATGCGTTCATTACGTTAAGGCAACTGAATAATTACTAAAGTAAAGGGAACAAATCCGGTTCACCGCGCATCAACTCACACCTGATTAAAAAAGCAATCACCACTACACTGACCCGGACGTGATTCGAACACGCAACCTTCTGATCTGGAGTCAGACGCGCTACCGTTGCGCCACCGAGTCACGATAACAGGTTAATTTCTGAATATTTAATTGACATGATCAGGAATGACATTTAAAATATGTACAATACTTTGGCATTAAGTAAAATTCGAATATACAAACTTACGTATATTTATCGTCGTGCACTTCATATGTAGAGAGCAATGTAAGTATACTTGCAAAGGTTTCTGACAGTACTGAAAACTGAGTCTTATAGATCTGGGCGAGGATGCCCTACATTGGTGCCACTAGTACAAAGCCTTTTTTCTCCTTTTTTGATTTTAATTTTTACATGGAATTCGAGTCCCAGAAACTACGAAATTGCCAAGGGAGGATTGACAAGTTGTTTTCCTAAGTAATGTTTTGCACAAATTCCTTTTCTAAAACAGAGCAAAAGTAACGTTCACACATTGACCCGGACGTGATTCGAACACGCAACCTTCTGATTTGGAGTCAGACGCGCTACCGTTGCGCCACCGAGTCATGTCTGCTTCCCACATTCTGCCATTCCCTGCGATATTCTTAAGAGACATAATTGAAAGGTAATTAAACAATTACCAGTCCTTTTTACCGCCATTGTACCTTTTAAAAGTACAGGCCAAGTAGAAAATTAGTAAATGAATCGCACCTGCTTTTCACACACTTCCTGTTCTGAAATGTAAGGATTGATATTTTTAGAAACACTCAATCAACACATTGTTGCTGGAGATGAAACTCTTGAATTTGGTTTTCTGACAAATGACGAGAACGGAACCTAGCCTTAAGTTCTCAATCATTACCATTATTCTCATTTTAGAATTTTGAGCTTAAACAAATTGAATGGGTTTCAATACACCGGATGCAAATTTCTTATTGGAACTCTAATGATACGCACTCTATATTAGATAAACAAAAAAATCGGAATTTTAGAAGATTATTGTTTGATTAATAGTGTAAATCCATACTCTTTCTTAAGACGGAAAAAAAACAATCAAAAAAATTGTTTGACCCGGACGTGATTTGAACACGCAACCTTCTGATCTGGAGTCAGACGCGCTACCGTTGCGCCACCGAGTCACACGGCCTAGTTCGTTGTAGAAATAGTATACTATGCAAAATAGTATTAAAAATGGAAAGTTTACACAAGAAAAAATATCTTAAAGTGTGAAACTTTGTGAGAATAGTCTGTTCAAAGTGTAAGATGTAAAAGCCATAAAAATATTATCTTAATTCGCGAAATGTAAGAAATGTTGGAGGATGAAATAACCAGACAAAACTTGCTTCGTCGTGTAAATGTGGACTAATTTATTAAAACGGTCCCTTAATACTTACAGTGGAATAAAAAACAAATACACATGAATGCCAACAAGTTCTACCAATATGAGTATCTAAATTTTAAATTTATTTCCCGGACTGTCTAATTCAAGGAGCGAACTGTAAAAGTCAATATGGAGCCATTTATTTACATGGCTTTCAGGGATATTTTCGGAAAAGGTTTGTTGTAAACTGCCTAATTTCTCAAGTCTAAACTTGTCTCGTCTTGAGTGAGTGAGTGAATGTTTGGTTCTATGTCGCAAGAGCGAAATTTGGCTATACTGCGCAACACGTTACATGTCTCGTCTTATCCATCGTCCCACAAATGATTGTTTCTATTGATGCTCTGCCCACACGTTGAAAGCCACATGCAGAAAAGTTTTCTTATGCTCTTACACAGTGACGGACTAAGCAAACGTAGGTCGAAGGGGAAATTCTTAAAAAAAAATATTAGAAATATGCATTACACTGCTGTTGGATTTTTGTCGCGTAATACTTCTTGCATTCTTGCTTGGATACTGTCATCTTCAGGGACATACAAAAAGCACATCATTTAATTCTTGATATTTTCTACAACAGTCCTGTGCAAGATTTAAGAATATAACAAAGCAAACCACTTCACATTCGGACGTGGTGGAATCAGACCATTTGACCATTTATATTCAAAGGCGGTAATATAGAGCCTTGGCGATGCGAAATATGTCACATTCTGAGAAAATGCGTTCATTACGTTAAGGCAACTGAATAATTACTAAAGTAAAGGGAACAAATCCGGTTCACCGCGCATCAACTCACACCTGATTAAAAAAGCAATCACCACTACACTGACCCGGACGTGATTCGAACACGCAACCTTCTGATCTGGAGTCAGACGCACTACCGTTGCGCCACCGAGTCACGATAACAGGTTAATTTCTGAATATTTAATTGACATGATCAGGAATGACATTTAAAATATGTACAGTACTTTGGCATTAAGTAAAATTCGAATATACAAACTTACGTATATTTATCGTCGTGCACTTCATATGTAGAGAGCAAAGTAAGTATACTTGCAAAGGTTTCTGACAGTACTGAAAACTGAGTCATATAGATCTGGATGAGGATGCCCTACATTGGTGTCACTAGTACAAAGCCTTTCTTCTCCTTTTTTGATTTCAATTTTTACATGGAATTCGAGTCCCAAAAACTACGAAATTGCCAAGGGAGGATTGACAAGTTGTTTTCCTAAGTAATGTTTTGCACAAATTCCTTTTCTAATGCAGAGCAAAAGTAACGTGCACACATTGACCCGGACGTGATTCGAACACGCAACCTTCTGATCTGGAGTCAGACGCGCTACCGTTGCGCCACCGAGTCACACGGCCTGGTTCGTTGTGGAAATATTATACTATGCAAAGTAGTATTAAAAATGGAAATTTTACGCAAGAAAAAATATCTTAAAGTGTGAAACTTTGTGAGAATAGTCTGTTCAATGTGAAAGACGTAAATGCCAAAAAAATATTATCTTAATTCGCGAAATGTAAGAAATGTTGGAGGATGAAATAACCACACAAAACTTGCTTCGTCGTGTAAATGTGGACTAATTTATTAAAACGGTCCCTTAATACTTACAGTGGAATAAAAAACAAATACACATGAATGCCAACAAGTTCTACCAATATGAGTATCTAAATTTTAAATTTATTTCCCGGACTGTCTAATTCAAGGAGCGAACTGTAAAAGTCAATATGGAGCCATTTATTTACATGGCTTTCAGGGATATTTTCGGAAAAGGTTTGTTGTAAACTGCCTAATTTCTCAAGTCTAATCTTGTCTCGTCTTGAGTGAGTGAGTGAATGTTTGGTTCTATGGCGCAAGAGCTAAATTTGGCTATACTGCGCAACACGTTACATGTCTCGTCTTATCCATCGTCCCACAAATGATTGTTTCTATTGATGCTCTGCCCACACGTTGAAAGCCACATGCAGAAAAGTTTTCTTATGCTCTTACACAGTGACGGACTAAGCAAACGTAGGTCGAAGGGGAATTCTTAAAAAAAATATTAGAAATTTGCATTACACTGCTTTTGGAGTTTTGTCGCGTAATACTTGTTGCATTCTTGCATGGATACTGTCATCTTCAGGGACATACGAAAAGCACATCATTTAATTCTTGATATTTTCTACAACAGTCCTGTGCAAGATTTATGAATATAACAAAGCAAACCACTTCACATTCGGACGTGGTGGAATCAGACCATTTGCCCATTTAGATTCAAAGGCGGTAATATAGAGCCTTGGCGATGCGAAATATGTCACATTCTGAGAAAATTCGTTCATTACGTTAAGGCAACTGAATAATTACTAAAGTAAAGGGAAAAAATCCGGTTCACCGCGCATCAACTCACACCTGATTAAAAAAGCAATCACCACTACACTGACCCGGACGTGATTCGAACACGCAACCTTCTGATCTGGAGTCAGACGCACTACCGTTGCGCCACCGAGTCACGATAACAGGTTAATTTCTGAATATTTAATTGACATGATCAGGAATGACATTTAAAATATGTACAGTACTTTGGCATTAAGTAAAATTCGAATATACAAACTTACGTATATTTATCGTCGTGCACTTCATATGTAGAGAGCAAAGTAAGTATACTTGCAAAGGTTTCTGACAGTACTGAAAACTGAGTCATATAGATCTGGATGAGGATGCCCTACATTGGTGTCACTAGTACAAAGCCTTTCTTCTCCTTTTTTGATTTCAATTTTTACATGGAATTCGAGTTCCAAAAACTACGAAATTGCCAAGGGAGGATTGACAAGTTGTTTTCCTAAGTAATGTTTTGCACAAATTCCTTTTCTAATGCAGAGCAAAAGTAACGTGCACACATTGACCCGGACGTGATTCGAACACGCAACCTTCTGATCTGGAGTCAGACGCTCTACCGTTGCGCCACCGAGTCATATCTGCTTCCGACATTCTGCGATTCCCTGCGATATTCTTAAGAGACATAATTGAAAGGTAATTAAACAATTACCAGTCCTTTTTACCGCCATTGTACCTTTTAAAAGTGCAGGCCAAGTAGAAATTAGTAAATGAATCGCACCTGTTTTTCACACACTTCCTGTTCTGAAATGTAAGGATTGATATTTTTAGAAGCACTCAATCAACACATTGTTGCTGGAGATGAAACTCTTGAATTTGGTTTTCTGACAAATGACGAGAACGGAACCTAGCCTTAAGTTCTCAATCATTACCATTATTCTCATTTTAGAATTTTGAGCTTAAACAAATTGAATGGGTTTCAATACACCGGATGCAAATTTCTTATTGGAACTCTAATGATACGCACTCTATATTAGATAAACAAAAAAAATTGGAAATTTAGAAGATTATTGTTTGATTAATAGTGTAAATCCATACTCTTTCTTAAGACGGAAAAAAACAATCAAAAAAATTATTTGACCCGGACGTGATTTGAACACGCAACCTTCTGATCTGGAGTCAGACGCGCTACCGTTGCGCCACCGAGTCACACGGCCTGGTTCGTTGTAGAAATAGTATACTATGCAAAGTAGTATTAAAAATGGAAATTTTACGCAAGAAAAAATATCTTAAAGTGTGAAACTTTGTGAGGATAGTCTGTTCAAGGTGTAAGATGTAAAAGCCAAAAAATTATTATCTTAATTCGCGAAATGTATGAAATGTTGGAGGATGAAATAACCAGACAAAACTTGCTTCGTCGTGTAAATGTGGACTAATTTATTAAAACGGTCCCTTAATACTTACAGTGGAATAAAAAACAAATACACATGAATGCCAACAAGTTCTACCAATATGAGTATCTAAATTTTAAATTTATTTCCCGGACTGTCTAATTCAAGGAGCGAACTGTAAAAGTCAATATGGAGCCATTTATTTACATGGCTTTCAGGGATATTTTCGGAAAAGGTTTGTTGTAAACTGCCTAATTTCTCAAGTCTAATCTTGTCTCGTCTTGAGTGAGTGAGTGAATGTTTGGTTCTATGGCGCAAGAGCTAAATTTGGCTATACTGCGCAACACGTTACATGTCTCGTCTTATCCATCGTCCCACAAATGATTGTTTCTATTGATGCTCTGCCCACACGTTGAAAGCCACATGCAGAAAAGTTTTCTTATGCTCTTACACAGTGACGGACTAAGCAAACGTAGGTCGAAGGGGAATTCTTAAAAAAAAAAAATATTAGAAATTTGCATTACACTGCTTTTGGAGTTTTGTCGCGTAATACTTGTTGCATTCTTGCATGGATACTGTCATCTTCAGGGACATACGAAAAGCACATCATTTAATTCTTGATATTTTCTACAACAGTCCTGTGCAAGATTTATGAATATAACAAAGCAAACCACTTCACATTCGGACGTGGTGGAATCAGACCATTTGCCCATTTAGATTCAAAGGCGGTAATATAGAGCCTTGGCGATGCGAAATATGTCACATTCTGAGAAAATTCGTTCATTACGTTAAGGCAACTGAATAATTACTAAAGTAAAGGGAAAAATCCGGTTCACCGCGCATCAACTCACACCTGATTAAAAAGCAATCACCACTACACTGACCCGGACGTGATTCGAACACGCAACCTTCTGATCTGGAGTCAGACGCACTACCGTTGCGCCACCGAGTCACGATAACAGGTTAATTTCTGAATATTTAATTGACATGATCAGGAATGACATTTAAAATATGTACAGTACTTTGGCATTAAGTAAAATTCGAATATACAAACTTACGTATATTTATCGTCGTGCACTTCATATGTAGAGAGCAATGTAAGTATACTTGCAAAGGTTTCTGACAGTACTGAAAACTGAGTCATATAGATCTGGATGAGGATGCCCTACATTGGTGTCACTAGTACAAAGCCTTTCTTCTCCTTTTTTGATTTCAATTTTTACATGGAATTCGAGTCCCAGAAACTACGAAATTGCCACGGGAGGATTGACAAGTTGTTTTCCTAAGTAATGTTTTGCACAAATTCCTTTTCTAAAACAGAGCAAAAGTAACGTTCACACATTGACCCGGACGTGATTCGAACACGCAACCTTCTGATCTGGAGTCAGACGCGCTACCGTTGCGCCACCGAGTCATGTCTGCTTCCGACATTCTGCGATTCCCTGCGATATTCTTAAGAGACATAATTGAAAGGTAATTAAACAATTACCAGTCCTTTTTACCGCCATTGTACCTTTTAAAAGTACAGGCCAAGTAGAAAATTAGTAAATGAATCGCACCTGTTTTTCACACACTTCCTGTTCTGAAATGTAAGGATTGATATTTTTAGAAGCACTCAATCAACACATTGTTGCTGGAGATGAAACTCTTGAATTTGGTTTTCTGACAAATGACGAGAACGGAACCTAGCCTTAAGTTCTCAATCATTACCATTATTCTCATTTTAGAATTTTGAGCTTAAACAAATTGAATAGGTTTCAATACACCGGATGCAAATTTCTTATTGGAACCCTAATGATACGCACTCTATATTAGATAAACAAAAAAAATCGGAATTTTAGAAGATTATTGTTTGATTAATAGTTTAAATCCATACTCTTTCTTAAGACGAAAAAAAAAACAATCAAAAAAATTGTTTGACCCGGACGTGATTTGAACACGCAACCTTCTGATCTGGAGTCAGACGCGCTACCGTAGCGCCACCGAGTCACACGGCCTGGTTCGTTGTAGAAATAGTATACTATGCAAAGTAGTATTAAAAATGGAAATTTTACGCAAGAAAAAATATCTTAAAGTGTGAAACTTTGTGAGAATAGTCTGTTCAATGTGAAAGACGTAAATGCCATAAAAATATTATCTTAATTCGCGAAATGTAAGAAATGTTGGAGGATGAAATAAGCAGACAAAACTTGATTCGTCGTGTAAATGTGGACTAATTTATTAAAACGGTCCCTTAATACTTACAGTGGAATAAAAAACAAATACACATGAATGCCAACAAGTTCTACCAATATGAGTATCTAAATTTTAAATTTATTTCCCGGACTGTCTAATTCAAGGAGCGAACTGTAAAAGTCAATATGGAGCCATTTATTTACATGGCTTTCAGGGATATTTTCGGAAAAGGTTTGTTGTAAACTGCCTAATTTCTCAAGTCTAAACTTGTCTCGTCTTGAGTGAGTGAGTGAATGTTTGGTTCTATGGCGCAAGAGCTAAATTTGGCTATACTGCGCAACACGTTACATGTCTCGTCTTATCCATCGTCCCACAAATGATTGTTTCTATTGATGCTCTGCCCACACGTTGAAAGCCACATGCAGAAAAGTTTTCTTATGCTCTTACACAGTGACGGACTAAGCAAACGTAGGTCGAAGGGGGAATTCTTAAAAAAAAATATTAGAAATTTGCATTACACTGCTTTTGGAGTTTTGTCGCGTAATACTTGTTGCATTCTTGCATGGATACTGTCATCTTCAGGGACATACGAAAAGCACATCATTTAATTCTCGATATTTTCTACAACAGTCCTGTGCAAGATTTATGAATATAACAAAGCAAACCACTTCACATTCGGACGTGGTGGAATCAGACCATTTGCCCATTTAGATTCAAAGGCGGTAATATAGAGCCTTGGCGATGCGAAATATGTCACATTCTGAGAAAATTCGTTCATTACGTTAAGGCAACTGAATAATTACTAAAGTAAAGGGAAAAAATCCGGTTCACCGCGCATCAACTCACACCTGATTAAAAAAGCAATCACCACTACACTGACCCGGACGTGATTCGAACACGCAACCTTCGGATCTGGAGTCAGACGCGCTACCGTTGCGCCACCGAATCACGATAACAGGTTAATGTCTGAATATTTAATTGACATGATCAGGAATGACATTTAAAATATGTACAGTACTTTGGCATTAAGTAAAATTCGAATATACAAACTTACGTATATTTATCGTCGTGCACTTCATATGTAGAGAGCAAAGTAAGTATACTTGCAAAGGTTTCTGACAGTACTGAAAACTGAGTCATATAGATCTGGATGAGGATGCCCTACATTGGTGTCACTAGTACAAAGCCTTTCTTCTCCTTTTTTGATTTCAATTTTTACATGGAATTCGAGTCCCAGAAACTACGAAATTGCCAAGGGAGGATTGACAAGTTGTTTTCCTAAGTAATGTTTTGCACAAATTCCTTTTCTAAAGCAGAGCAAAAGTAACGTGCACACATTGACCCGGACGTGATTCGAACACGCAACCTTCTGATCTGGAGTCAGACGCTCTACCGTTGCGCCACCGAGTCATGTCTGCTTCCGACATTCTGCGATTCCCTGCGATATTCTTAAGAGACATAATTGAAAGGTAATTAAACAATTACCAGTCCTTTTTACCGCCATTGTACCTTTTAAAAGTGCAGGCCAAGTAGAAATTAGTAAATGAATCGCACCTGTTTTTCACACACTTCCTGTTCTGAAATGTAAGGATTGATATTTTTAGAGGCACTCAATCAACATATTGTTGCTGGAGATGAAACTCTTGAATTTGGTTTTCTGACAAATGACGAGAACGGAACCTAGCCTTAAGTTCTCAATCATTACCATTATTCTCATTTTAGAATTTTGAGCTTAAACAAATTGAATGGGTTTCAATACACCGGATGCAAATTTCTTATTGGAACTCTAATGATACGCACTCTATATTAGATAAACAAAAAAAATTGGAATTTTAGAAGATTATTGTTTGATTAATAGTGTAAATCCATACTCTTTCTTAAGACGAAAAAAAAACAATCAAAAAAATTGTTTGACCCGCACGTGATTTGAACACGCAACCTTCTGATCTGGAGTCAGACGCGCTACCGTTGCGCCACCGAGTCACACGGCCTGGTTCGTTGTAGAAATAGTATACTATGCAAAGTAGTATTAAAAATGGAAATTTTACGCAAGAAAAAATATCTTAAAGTGTGAAACTTTGTGAGGATAGTCTGTTCAAGGTGTAAGATGTAAAAGCCAAAAAATTATTATCTTAATTCGCGAAATGTATGAAATGTTGGAGGATGAAATAACCAGACAAAACTTGCTTCGTCGTGTAAATGTGGACTAATTTATTAAAACGGTCCCTTAATACTTACAGTGGAATAAAAAACAAATACACATGAATGCCAACAAGTTCTACCAATATGAGTATCTAAATTTTAAATTTATTTCCCGGACTGTCTAATTCAAGGAGCAAACTGTAAAAGTCAATATGGAGCCATTTATTTACATGGCTTTCAGGGATATTTTCGGAAAAGGTTTGTTGTAAACTGCGTAATTTCTCAAGTCTAAACTTGACTCGTCTTGAGTGAGTGAGTGAATGTTTGGTTCTATGGCGCAAGAGCGAAATTTGGCTATACTGCGCAACACGTTACATGTCTCGTCTTATCCATCGTCCCACAAATGATTGTTTCTATTGATGCTCTGCCCACACGTTGAAAGCCACATGCAGAAAAGTTTTCTTATGCTCTTACACAGTGACGGACTAAGCAAACGTAGGTCGAGAGGGGAATTCTTAAAAGAAATATTAGAAATATGCATTACACTGCTTTTGGAGTTTTGTCGCGTAATACTTGTTGCATTCTTGCATGGATACTGTGATCTTCAGGGACATACGAAAAGCACATCATTTAATTCTTGATATTTTCTACAACAGTCCTGTGCAAGATTTAAGAATATAACAAAGCAAACCACTTCACATTCGGACGTGGTGGAATCAGACCATTTGCCCATTTAGATTCAAAGGCGGTAATATAGAGCCTTGGCGATGCGAAATATGTCACATTCTGAGAAAATTCGTTCATTACGTTAAGGCAACTGAATAATTACTAAAGTAAAGGGAAAAAATCCGGTTCACCGCGCATCAACTCACACCTGATTAAAAAAGCAATCACCACTACACTGACCCGGACGTGATTCGAACACGCAACCTTCTGATCTGGAGTCAGACGCACTACCGTTGCGCCACCGAGTCACGATAACAGGTTAATTTCTGAATATTTAATTGACATGATCAGGAATGACATTTAAAATATGTACAGTACTTTGGCATTAAGTAAAATTCGAATATACAAACTTACGTATATTTATCGTCGTGCACTTCATATGTAGAGAGCAAAGTAAGTATACTTGCAAAGGTTTCTGACAGTACTGAAAACTGAGTCATATAGATCTGGATGAGGATGCCCTACATTGGTGTCACTAGTACAAAGCCTTTCTTCTCCTTTTTTTTTTTTTACATGATTTCAATTTTTACATGGAATTCGAGTCCCAAAACTACGAAATTGCCACGGGAGGATTGACAAAAGTTGTTTTCCCTAAGTAATGTTTTTGCACAAATTCCTTTTCTAAAACAGAGCAAAAGTAACGTGCACACATTGACCCGGACGTGATTCGAACACGCAACCTTCTGATCTGGAGTCAGACGCTCTTCCGTTGCGCCACCGAGTCATGTCTGCTTCCGACATTCTGCGATTCCCTGCGATATTCTTAAGAGACATAATTGAAAGGTAATTAAACAATTACCAGTCCTTTTACCGCCATTTACCTTTTAAAAGTGCAGGCCAAGTAGAAAATTAGTAAATGAATCGCACCTGTTTTTCACACACTTCCTGTTCTGAAATGTAAGGATTGATATTTTTAGAAGCACTCAATCAACACATTGTTGCTGGAGATGAAACTCTTGAATTTGGTTTTCTGACAAATGACGAGAACGGAACCTAGCCTTAAGTTCTCAATCATTACCATTATTCTCATTTTAGAATTTTGAGCTTAAACAAATTGAATGGGTTTCAATACACGGATGCAAATTTCTTATTGGAACCCTAATGATACGCACTCTATATTAGATAAACAAAAAAAAATCGGAATTTTAGAAGATTATTGTTTGATTAATAGTGTAAATCCATACTCTTTCTTAAGACGAAAAAAAAAACAATCAAAAAAATTGTTTGACCCGCACGTGATTTGAACACGCAACCTTCTGATCTGGAGTCAGACGCGCTAC